>VYZR01085032.1:4698-28770 GCA_013400675.1 Oxylabes madagascariensis
TTTTTTGGTTTTTTGGGTTTTTTTGGTTTTTTTTTTTTTTTTTTTTTTTTTTACCCCTGCAGGCTTCTGAATGAAAGCCTCATGATCGTCGCACGCTTGTTCAATTAGAGCACGCCCCAGCCACGTCCCCTTGCCGAGCACATTTGGTCGGAGGCACTGAGCAGGAGCGGAGAAGAGCTGACGACTATGAGCCTCCAACGCAGGTTGCCGGAGCCCCGCGTTTGCCATTGGCTGCAGTGCCCCGCTTCGTGTGCAGCTTCCCCCATCTGGAATATGAAAATGGGATTGAAGTAGATAATTGCTAGCAGCGGGTTTTCAAGAGGAGGCTTAGGAGGGAACAGAATGCCTCTCACACGGCGCAGGCTGCCTGCGCTGAGAGGGCTCTGAGAGACGATTTTAGATGTTACCCACGTCTGAATCTCCCGGAAACTTTGCCATGGAAGCAAGCCATTGCGCACAGTCCTGGAGCTAACACCCAAAAGGGGCAAGGCAGGGACAGCGGGGCCGAACAATGGCATACCTTGTCCTTGGATTGCTCACAGAAAAGCCGGCAGACACTCCCCTCTGCCCCCCAGCAAAAACGGCATGAAGGTGGCGATGAACTGAATTTTCACCCGGTGAAGCTTCAGTGGCTTTGAAGAAGGATGGGGTACACTGACCCTTCGTCAACCCGAGATTTGCTGGGAAACAGAACTTTGTTCTTCATCTTCATCTGCGCCTTTGCCGTGGTCACCTTGCTGCAGCAGATCCTGTATGGGAGAAACTATCTCAAGAGGTAAGGGGGAGTAGGAAAAGTTGTCTGATCGGACTGAGGGGAGATGCAGCTCCAGGCAAACCATTAGAGCAGTTCAAGCCACTTCTCAGTGTTTTGCTGGGGATAATAATATCTTGTCAGTCCGGGAAGGTGCATCCAGCATCTGCAATGTCTGTTAGGTCGGGAATGCAGGATAAGGTTAGGCAGAATATAATGTTTTGTGAGTTTCCTGGATTATGTTCAAATCCTCAGCTGCGGCAAAAATACAGGTTTGCATTCAACTTAAACAGACTTGTGCCACCTGAGCATTTGCCCCTGATCAGACCCTGCCTTACAAGGTTTCCCCCTCTGTGTAAGTTCAGGCTGAAATGGCTCAAGAGGATGAACTGAGGTAGCACATTCATTGCTGAAACTTCAATGTCTTGAGAAACAAACATGCAGATACAGTTCCTAAAATCAATTTTAGTGTTCCAGATAACTGAGAGAGCACTTTATATTTGCTCTGCTGTGTTCTTATGAATTGCTGCTGAGACTGCTTTGCTGTAGAGCACATCAGTCTTTGATCCGAAAATGCTCTTTTCACAGCAAACACAGATGGGGCTCTATAAATGTTTAACCTTGACCCATGTGGAGTTTATTTTACTTAAACCTAGTTTGAGAAGTTACAGCTTGCATGATTTTATGAAGATGAATGTTTCCCTTACATGCTTTGAGGTAAGTGTTTCAGTTTGTAGGCAGCTGCTGTGGAATTTTTTACTGGAATTAAGCTGCATTCTGCCGGGAGAGATCAATGGTTTGGTTCTTGCCTTGCTTGCAACTCATGTAGTTGTTTGCCTCGTGCCAAAAGCAAGCAAAATGCTGGCAAATCAGCAAACATTTCTCTCTGGGAGGGAAAAGCCAGCATGATATTAATATATTTAGACAGGGGTGTTGTTTATCCACAGAGCAATTTGTGTGCCTTGTGTAGCACAAGGCTTTGGGGGTCTGTGATTTTTGGGCACCTCAGCTCGAGAAAGATGTGACTTCCTCAGCTTGAAGAAGCAAAAATGAGCAGAAGTGTAGAAAACATGGGGGTTTTTGGCTTGGAGAAAATTGAGGGGAAAAAGGATAACTGACTTGAAATACCCAAATTAAATCTTAGAAAAAGAAAGCAATAAATACATCTCTCTGAACACTCACAAAGTAATAAAATGTTACAGCAGAAAAGATTTGGATTTAACCATGATGGGGAACTTCAAAAGAAAATAGTTACATGAGGAGGTATAAAATCTCCATATTTGGGGGGCTTCAGGAACCTGGTAGGCAGATAAGGGTAGTACTAAGCTTACCCGGTGTTAAGAATATGACTTTATGGCCAGGTGGAGGTCTCATCTTGCCTTATTTTCTCAGTTTTTCCCATTTGTCCTGAAGGCCTGGCAGCCCTACCAATCCTTGCTTTTCCAAGTCAAAATCACTGCAACAGGATTAGAGAGAGAAAAAATAAATCCAAGGTACAAACTGAAAGGAAAAATGGCAGAGTAAAGACAAAATGATGAGAAGATGCAACCAAAAACTTCCACTGAGTGATCTCTGTGGTCTGCTTCTGTCCTGCCTCATGCCCTGGGAGCCTCTCCTGTAATCATCAGGGAATGAAAAAAGGCTGATGTACACGTCCCAGGATTGCAAGGAGAAAGTCTGGTTCTGAGCCCTCTGCCATCAAAGACTCTCCAGCAGGGAGATGACCATATATTTTGCCACTTGGACTGGAAAACACTGCTGTTTTGGGGTTTTTTTAAAACTCCAGCTTGCAATGATTTGTTTCTTTTTTTTTTTTTTTTTTTTTTTTTTTTTTTTTTTTTATTTTTTTTTTAAAAATTTCTTAAAAAACCTCCNTTTTTTTTTTTTAATGATTGCATGAAATAGTCTCATAGAAGCCTCCCCTAACACAGTACAAGAAAAAAAATCCTTCCAGCTCATTTCTGCTGGGAATTGGCAGTTCCCATCTTCCATGAAAATAAAAATGCAGGATGTGGCTATAAGTTTTTGGTGACAGAAAGGTGATTTAAGCAGTGGCCTGCGCTGTTACCACAATATTATTATGAAGGTACTTCCTTTTTTTTTTTTTTTCAGCTTTCCTTTCCCTCCCTCACCCTTAATGCCCTGCAGTACCTTCTGGTCAGCATTCCAGGGCAGTCTGATTGCCAGTGAGCTCCGTGCAGGGGCAGCTGTAGCCTTTAATTAATCTTGCATTTCACAAACCTCCGGCGTTAAGCCCCCTGCTAGAAGCTGATTCCGGCTGCGAGGCTCCTCGGACACGTTACAGCTTGTACCTGGTGGTTTTGGAGAGGCTCCTTGGAGAGGGGAAGTGGGATATTTATAGCCCTGGTGCCACTTGCCAAGCTGGGGCTTGGGGACGCTGCCTGAACCCACAGCCCTTTACTCACTCGAATTCCACGTGTGGCTTGTTTGGGATGCCTTGCCCTGCATCCCAACTCTGGGCCCCATGGCCTCTTCCCAAGGCAGCAGGAGGAAATTCCCCCGTGTGTTTGGAGAAACCTCCAAAATTGCCCTAAAGTACTGTTTCGGTAAATGCACAGTGCTTTTAAGTCTAAATATAACACCGGGGTAGCTCTTTTCTCTGGTGGAAATGGGTAAAGGCCAGCAAGGCAGGGAAGTGTGACCTTAAACAAGCAGCTTGGGCACAAGGCAGGTGAGAGCAGAGACTCAGGACTGGTCTCAAAAAGCAGAGTGGAGAAAGGTGCCCTTTCCTGGGAGAAAGACGGAAAGGTTTGCTGTGTGGCTGTAAGCTGTGCCTTGCCCCTTGCCCTTACAGACAGGGAATGGGCTAGTTTGATGGCCATGGAATCCCACCTGAGGGGTCCATGGAGGGGTCCAGCACCTGCCCATAGTTCCCAGAGCATCTATGGGGATGGCAGGACTGCGGACAGGAAAGGATACTCCAGGAAATAAATTCTGCTCAGTGAAATTTGATAAGGACCCCAGCCTCTGGTCAAAGTTCTCTCTTTCCCCTTATGGGATGTTAACGGGCTCCTGGCATTGCTGGAAGAAGGGGACAGTGCAGAGATCAAATTTCTAGGCATTCACACATTTTTCATCCACTGTGTAATGTTCTCCACTACTTCCTTTGGAGTTTTATACAGTTTCACTGGAAATCAGAATCCTGCTTTTTTTTTTTGCCCTTTTTCAGTTTTCTCCCAGGTGGGAGGGATGTGGGGGCTCTCACCAAGGCCAATGCCTCATCCCTGTTGTTGCAGCTGAAGTCCTAACAAGAGAGTCAAACTGCAAGCTGGGGAAACTACATCGGGAAGCTCTGGTCTCTGTAGCTTCTGATCCCGAGTAAAAAGGATGATGAAATGAGATATAATTAAGGGACTTTAATACCGATCTCTGGGGTAATTATTTTTATTTTAGGATTAATGTGATGATTAAAAATCCACTGCATTGATCTGCTAAAGTAGGTTAAATGCTGTAGACTTCTGCTTAAATCCAGAGCTGCCACTTGCTTTTGTATTGACTCATCTTTCCAATGTTCGCCTTTCAGCTGAATTTTCTTTTGAATCAGATGCTCAGCTGAGGGCTGGCCTTTTTTTGTCAGCTCTTGTTCGGCCAGCAGGGAATAATCCTGGATTACATCAGGAAACTGCCACTACAGTAAAAAAATGTTGAAATCTGTCTTCATCTCCCAACCTGTAGCATGGGAGAGATCAATAGGACAGTCCTTCTCTTTGGCAAGGGAAAAATATCAGAGCAATACTTTGCTATATACCAATATTCTGTTGGCAGGAAATTCACTAAATTCTAGGTGTTTTAACAGACTGACTTCTGCACAGGGAGAGTGTCAGCTGAAGAAGGGAATCTGCACTTTAAAAGTCCTTTTTTTCAGCTGAGTGAGGAGAACATATTTCCAAAACTACTAAAGACTCTAAACAAATATTACCCCAGGGTCTGCCAGAGGGTAAATAAAAGATCTCACAGCAAGAGTCAGCAAACCTTTCCATGCAGGCATCCTGCATTATTTGAAAGCTTTGTATCTTCTAAATAAGAATAAACCGTGACTCTTATGTATGTGTGCCCTCTTGCTAATATCAGAATCTCATGACTTGAGGCAAACCCACCATTTCTGAATATCTTAGGCAGCTTTTCAACGGTTGCAAATCAATTCCCAGGCATCCTTACTTCTTTCTTACCATATAAGATTATTTGTGATCACTTTCTGCACTGCATGAACTAAAGGAATAAACCCAGAGAAAATAAACCTGAACTACACGTTTGAGAGATTATTTAGTCTGTACCCTAAAATCATGTCTCCAGCAGGGAGAGCAGGAATTGCAATGGGGACATGGAGGCTACATGTGGCCCAAGCTGTATTTTGTCCTAAACTGATTTTTTTTTGTCCTAACTACAGCCAGCTCAGGTCAGTTGAGAGTTCCTGCCCCACCCCTGGCACATGCCTCCTCTGGCCAGCTCATAACACCCTGTGAAAGTGTTAACCATAACCTAACACCATCTATTCCTGTGCTAAAACTCTCCTTCCATTTAAATATCTTCCCCAAGAGGAGCAATCTGAAGGTCGCCTAGTGAGTCATCTCTCTCTGGTCACACAGCTCTGTGCTTCCAGTTCTAACCAGAGGGAATTACTACCCCACAGAAATTACATGTATCCTGTGAGTCATCTGGATGAATCCATGACAAGGCACTGGACAGGTCTTGGGGTTGGGAGGTTTTCTTCAGAGAAGAGTTCTGGAAACTTCAGAACAAAGCAAAGTCTTCAAGCAACATAGAATACCAAAAAAAAAAAGTGTGTTTACAGGATGTGGCCATCACCTTAAAGTGGCCAGATCTAGTCGAGCAGAGCAGGTGAAGCTGAGACTCCAGCCATGCTGTTCCTGCTACAGGGCATTCCCAAGACCATTTCATGGGATGCAGGCATCCCTGTTGGCAATAGGGTAAAGGGGGCAGAACCAACAGGGAGCTGATAGATTAATTCAGCTGTTTCCAAAGTCATGGGTTCAGAGAATCACTGAATGGTTTGGTTGGAAGGGAGCTTAAAGCTCATCCAGTCCCACCCCTTGCTGTGAGCAGGGACACCTTCCACTGTCCCAGGTTGCTCCAAGCCCCATCCAGCCTTGCCTTGGACACTCCCAGGGATGGGGCAGCCCCAGCTGCTCTGGGCAACCTGTGCCACCCCTCTCACAAGAAACAATTTCTCCCAACATCTACCCTAAACTTACCCTTTGTCAATTTGAGGCCATTGTCCCTTGTCCTGTCANGTTGGAAGGGAGCTTAAAGCTCATCCAGTCCCACCCCTTGCTGTGAGCAGGGACACCTTCCACTGTCCCAGGTTGCTCCAAGCCCCATCCAGCCTTGCCTTGGACACTCCCAGGGATGGGGCAGCCCCAGCTGCTCTGGGCAACCTGTGCCACCCCTCTCACAAGAAACAATTTCTCCCAACATCTACCCTAAACTTACCCTTTGTCAATTTGAGGCCATTGTCCCTTGTCCTGTCACTCCAGGCCCTTGTAAACAGTCTCTCTCCATCTTGCTTGTTGCCCCCCCTTCACGTGCTGAAAGGTCACCCCAAAGTTTCTCTTGTCCCGGCTGAACAATCCCAATTCAGCTTTTTCTCACAGCAGACCTGCTCCACCCCTCTCATCATCCTGATGGCTTCCTCTGAACTGGCTGCAACACGTTGGTGTTCCCCCATCCAGAGGCTGGATGCAGTCACCCCATCCCACTGGTCATCCCACTCCCCTTCTCACTGCTGCTGTAGGTTCCTTTAGGCAATTCTCCTTAATCCAAAAATTTTTCCTTCTTCTACTTAAAGTTTTGGACGTTTTTAATTTGCTTTTAAAGGAGAGCATCAAGTGGTTGAAGTTTTAGTTCTAGAGTGTGAGGAAAAGTCATCTTCTCTCTTGTGCTCCCTGGCAGTGCCCCCCCATGCAAAAAACAAGCAGGGTTTATATCCCTGCTTTCTCTATGCTGTATTTCTAGCACTGTTTTGTTTCCCCTCTGCTGTTGAGAAGGCAAAACCACCTTCTGGTCTGGCCTGTGGATTGCCAGTTCTTCTCCACTCATCAGATGACAATAAATTAAGGTAATGAGCATCTGTTTTTTCAGTGTTTTACATGTGAAAATTGCATTGTCCCAAGAGTGTCACTCCCGGGAGTGCTGCACCATGGTCCTTCCTGACCTCAGATCATGAGACACATGTCACTACAGAGTGGCCTTCAGACACGTGCCCCTTTTATTTTGGGTATGTCCACCCAGCATCTCCTAGACCAGTGTCCACAAGCCCACCCTGTGGCTGATTTGAATAGTGTTGGGCTGTAGGAGCTCTGCAGAAACTTTTTGCTCTGGAGCAGTGAATTGTATGTGTCCTGCTTACCAGCCAAAAAGTGGCCATCCTCCTTACTGATTAATACAGAGACAATTAAATCCTGATTCTAATTCATGTAGTACCCAGTAGCGGCTTCCTTCAGTCTAACATCATTGTGTGAAGATCTAGGCCTCCTTCTGTCTGTGCAAACAATTCTTCTTGAGTATTTGGCTGAATATCTGGGTTAAATCCTCATTTTGCATGGATCTGTTGCCTCAATATGACAAAGTAATGGTTGAGTTTCATCAATACCAGGCATTCAACACCTTTTCATCCAATGTGAGTAAACTGCTGTGACATTTCTTTTAGAGAATAAATGCCATCAACTTGTTTTATGATGTTTTGAAAAGAATTACCTGCTTGGCAGATACAGAGTTCTGTCTTGCCTCCATTTGTAAACAGCCAAACCCAGAGCCCTGTGTTCCCATTTTGGGTTGTGCTCCACCCGTGTTCCCCACAGCCCCAGCTGTGATGGATCACACCCTTGACCACTGACCTCCTTGGCCAAATGTGCTGATGACCAGGTAACCTGGTCTTTTATTTTTTACCAAGTTGGAATTTTCTGATCATTCTTACGCTTGCTGGGTTTGGTTCAGGCATAATCACTGTGCAAAGCTTTGTATTTTCTTATTTCCACCGTGCTTCATTCTTACCCTTGATTGCTTTTTCATTTCATTTCTCAATTTTTAATTCAAGTGTATTCATTGCTCAGCAGTCCATGTCTCCCTCAGGCAAACCGTGGACTTAACCTCTCATTTCTTTGAGGCATGCTTTCCCTCTGTTGCTTGCATCCATTTTGCTTTTCCATCAGCCCTGCAGATAGTCGCTGTCCTTCCACGTCCTTTTTGTTTAGTTGGGTTTATGCTTTAGTTCTCAGGGTGAAAGCCTTGAAAGCAGCCTCTGTCACTGGTTTGGCATTTTCTATCAGAACAAATACAGCCAAAGCTGGGCTTTTGACAGTCCTAACTGAACATCTCAGGCTATTGTTTTGTAGGTAGGTATTTTGTAGTAGGTATTTTGAAGGGGTTGCATAAATGGCAGGAGAAGACTGCCATCCACTTCTGTGATGGAGAGAGGGAATGTATGCTCCTCCTGTGCCTGGCACTGGGTACACTCTCATTGACTGTGAATGCATTTTGTCTTCAGCATGAGCCCTCAGGGCAGTGTAGGGGCACTTGACCTGATGCTGAATGTATTAGTACTGGAAACTTGAGATGTCATGCAATTATTTTAGTCAGATCTCTTGTGGTGTGGTGAGATTTGGACCCCATGCTGCATCAGGCATCTATTGTTTCAAATGTCAGAATTTGCTGGTATCTTAAAACATTTGGGATTTCCTGTGAGTCTGTGTGCTCAGGGCTTGAGGGGGTTTTATTTTATTTTTTTTTTTCTTTTTTTTTTTCTGTCTTTATTCTTTCTTTTTTCTCTTTTTTTTTTTCCTTTATTTTTCTTTTTTTTCCCCTTTTCTTGAAAACCACCTGCCTCACTATCATTTCATTCTGTTGTTGGTTTTGAGCTGCCCCTCAGTATTACAAATAATGATAATTCAATTATGCATAATTATAATTAATTAAAATTGTGAATAATTATTACCAATAGGATTGATAAAGATCATCTATTACACCTTAGATGTTTATCTTCCAGTCACAGATGAGAAAAGTTAAGACTGTAATGGTTTGGAAGGTATCCTTTGATGTTTTTGATGTCCTGGTCAACATTAAATCCAGTTTAAACCAAATATTTGAATTCGTTTTATCCTTCCTGGGAAGTGATTTTAGACCAAGTTTTTTTCAGATATTGCTTGTGAATATCTGATGCAAGATTTAACCCAAATGTGAAATGTTCTACATGAAACAAAACCTCTTTTCTGTGTAATAATGGTTATAATCCAGAAGCTTCCCACCTATGTTTCCAATTTTGCTTTTTGCACTAGTCAAAATATACTCCTCCACTATTTTAATACTATTATTTCCCTCTAACATAGAGAGCCAAACTTGTCCCTGGTATAATTCTGTAAGGCCAAGAGTGTGGTGAAACCAGACATGCTCCTTTCCCACATCCTCCATCCATATTTTGTTTTTCATGGGGCCCATGTTATTTAATTTCTTCCTTTTGCTATGAATATATCATTCTTGCTCTTCCACATATTTTCATGCAATTTTCAAAACCTTTTAGCAATCTTGTCCCTGTGAGCTGGCAAGTTATCAGCTTAGTAATTACCCACTGTCAGTCAATTTGCAAAGCTGTAGGTCACTGAGACAAAGGTTGATCTCTATTAATGCAGCAAGCAGAAGTATGCGTGTGCTTGTATCAGGACTAAAACTTGCATTTTGCTAATTTTTCTAGAGAAATAAGTGTTTCTCTGAACTTGGCTGGTCAGATTCAACACTGCTTCCACTGAAAAATATGATTTGTTTTAATGAACTCACATAAGAAGGGGAGCATCTTGCTCAAGTACTTGAGCTGGCCCCAGGAATTTTTTATTTATTAGTGCCCTGCCTGGCAGGGTTATGATCCTGGATTCTGGACTAAAAGAGGCCAACACACACACGGTATTTTCCTGGCATTACATAGCACAGGTGAACTGGACCTGGACTGCTACAGGCAGATTTATGTTTTTTTCCTTTTCCTTTTCCTTTTCCTTTTCCTTTTCCTTTTCCTTTTCCTTTTCCTTTTCCTTTTCCTTTTCCTTTTCCTTTTCCTTTTCCTTTTCCTTTTCCTTTTCCTTTTCCTTCTTTCCCCTGTGCCGCATCTTTTAACTTGTTGTGTCATGCGTATTTATTTCAAAATGGATTGGGCGTGTTTAAAGTGATACTTAACTATTCAAGTAGTTCTTGTCATCTGGCTTCATTTTCTTCAGGGACTAAATCTGGCCCTTTTGTCAGGAAAGAGATTTTGCACACGGACTGGTGTGACTGAGCACTGCTGGGCTGGGTTTGATCTCAGTGTCTCACTGTTCTCTGTGGTACCTTTAGTCCTTTACTCCTTTTGGGCCCCTCTGATGTCTTTTCAAGTGCAGTGTAAATAAACTTGCTGTTTCAGGCCTGTGCAAGATGGAAAGGGATCCTTGTTTTTGCTCCAGAACTCCTCTTACTGCTGTCTCTGCAGGCTGCTGTGCTTGTCTTCACTTGTGCAGCAGTCTGTCACGCTGGAGACTCCTGATATTCCCTCACCCAAGCTCCTCTCACTCCCTGATCCATTTTAGTGAGCGTTTCCAATCACTCTCATCTGCAGGTCACTCATGCATACCACGGTTTTCGTTTTATTTTCCGTACACCCTGTGGACACAATGAGTCATAGTTTCCTTATTTTGCAGAAAGGCGGAACTGGATCTCTGGCAAGATTAACCATCTGACTTTCCAACACCTCTGTGACATCCCTGTTTGATAGGATAGGGGCATCACTTTCCCTTTTCAAAGAGAGCAGGGCGATCATTTAACACTAAAGTCTTCAGTTCCTCCTCCTCAAGGGCACAAGAACTACAAAACACGGAAACTGAGGTAAAGTGAAAGTGATTTTCCAGTGACTTTAGGAAGCCTTGACGTGGCCTGGACTGCTGGACATCAGGATAGGGATTGGATATGGCTTCTATATCTGAGTAGTGTGTAACAGGGAAGTGCAGCACCATGGCCAGGCCTGCAGAAGCAGGATTATAAAATTACTAATGATATATATGGAATTAATGAATACACTACTTGCTTATAACTCAATAGGAGCCAGAGTCACAATACTTGAATTTCCTGTCACCTCCTAATGGCCTCTTTGATAGGGAGAGTGGTTATGGAGAAGGGATATGAGAACTGCTAGAAAGCAAAAGGAGGAGAAGTGAAGACAAATAATAGAGGGAGCTCAGAAAGACAGTTAAATAATTTCCCTTGTTCTTGAGGACATCCATACCTTCCTTCCTCTGCTTCACCTTTCTTACCCATCTGTGTAGGCCAGCAAGCTGAGTCAGGTTTTGGCCTAGCTTAACCACTATAAAACAACATTAATTTCTGCCTGGTTTTGCTTGGATTTGGGTTTAGTCTGCCTGTGGTAGATGCCAAATCAGGGTAGTGGCAGCTGTCACCTTTTAAAGATGAGTGGAAATTGCCTGCTGCTTGGGATTAAATGGGATGAACTGGTGGTATTTGGGGAATAGGTTGTGTCTGGAGTGGCAGGTGATGCCCCTGCTGCCACTCAGTCCCTGTCACCCAGAGGTGCTGACCACTGTGTCACTCAGCCACCTGCACCAAGCTGCTCCTGTGCCTGGAAAGCACATGGATGTCTCCTGAACAAGTCCTGCTGCATACATGGTCGTGGCCCACTCTCTGGGTAGAGCCCAGACACGACCTCCATCTGCGCTTGGAGACTTTTGGGTCTCCTTCATTTACCAGCTCCCTTTTATAAGTCTCGCCTTCTAGTCTGAAGTAAATTTTCACCTTTCCTTTCCTTTTCAGAAGGACAATAGGCACTGCCGAGGGGGGATCTCAGTGTGACGGCAGCATGGGTGCAAAGCTTCTCGCTGCAATTCATCTCCTTGGTCATTCTTGCCTTGTAGTTGAAAAATCTCATTATTATGTGACATCCTCTGCTATTAAAACCTCTGCTTGTGTAGGAGTTGTTTTTTGTTTGGATTGCAGCAACAGGCTTTCAGTCTGCGCTTCCTGCTGCTTCCTGACAACTGGTTTTGACAGGCCCTTCAGAGTCACTGCTGCTTTGTTAATTTTCTGGCTTTTCACTTCCTCCTCCTATTATTACTTTATGCCGGTTTTTATTTGACCACACACTGATTCAACACTTTGAGTTACCAATTAGGATCAAAATATTGCTTTGACATTTACCTGGAACTCAAGGTTTCTGTTGCTAAGTCATCCAACTTCACGGAGTTTCTCCGACGCAAAGCAGAGCATTGCTCATACTTTTATTTGTTAGGGGTAAGTCTTGTGATCAATGGTACCCACAACTGACGTACATCTTCCTTCATGAACAGTTTGCTTGCATTCATGGTCAAAACAAAGCATCTCTGCACTGAGAGAGTTTCTGGCTACTACACCTTTTATGAATTCTTTCCTTGCCATCATCAGCATCACACGCTGGGGACGCATACCAATTTTAGAAGTTCTTATATTAGGGGAAATTGAGCAAATGGCAAAGTTCCACTTGGCAATCATTGGCAATGATTCCAGGCTTAAAATTAGCCTTTCTTCCTTTCTTTCTTCCTTTTTCCCTTTCTTCCTTTCTTCCTTCCTTTCTTTATTTTTTTTCTTGTTTTCTTGTTTTCTTTTTCTTTTTGAGCTGTTTGACATGAACTATGTAAATTACATAGTAGACCTCTATGTCTAAGTCATTTCCTCAGCTTTCCTCATCTTCTTTCAATCTTTCCTTACCCTCCTTTTGCTCTGATGCTTTTTCTCTTCTTTTTTTTTTTTTTATTTCCATCCTGTATGTGCTTTTGTATTGCAATTCTGATTCATAGAACCTTGATTTGTTTACCTGTTTAAATGCAGTTAGTGCTGAGAGTGAACATGATAGAATTTGACTGAAAAAGAATGCCAAAAAAATACACTGATGAAGCGATTCAAGTCTCTTTTCTGTTTTCTCAGGCTGCTTGAACATTTGGCCAGACAATTTTTATGGATGCTTACAACTCAAAACTGAGAGGATTAGAAAATTTTATATTTCAAAAATTAAATTCTTCCAACACAAGGCTGATTGAAATCAATGGTAAAGCTCTCAGTAATCCTGTTAGAAACAGAATTAATTCAGTGTTTTTAAATGTCGCATCCTCGGTTTCTACTCAGTCCTAATACTAACCATTATTTATGGAAGTTGTTCTTACTGTGAGAAAGAGATTTATTGTACCACCCCTGCAAAAAATGCAGAGCAGCAGCTTGGTCTCAGTCTTGCAGATTCACAGCAAGACACAGCTCTATAAGCTCTTCAGAATTTCTTTGGTGGGGTGTTTTGTGTATTTATAAGTCTGTATTCTATTAATCTCTGTAGTACCTGTTGGAAGAAAAGCCCTGTGTGGTCTGTCTGGTTCAGGGCTGGACATTTAACTTTGATCTGACCCGAAGCTCAGCTCACAGCTCTGTACTTTGTCCTTACCCACAGAGAAGTGTCATACCCAGATCCCTCCCTGGATATTTTTGTACCTCAATTAGATCCCCACCCTGCCACTTCAAAGCTAAGTATATTAAGCTGATCATCATAAGACATACCTGCCATTCCTCAGGGTTAGTCTTCCAATCTCCCCTTGGACCTTACCCAAAATTTGAATGTACTTTACACTTGGTGCCTCTGCTGCAGTGCACGCCCTTCCCCAAAAACAGCTTGATGAAAGGGGGGCATTAAAGAGTGATTTTACAATTTGTTCTGCTTGATGGACAGATTCAGCCCCCCTCCACCTTGGAACATTTACTTAGATTTCCTGTCAGCTGTTACATGCGGAGTAAAGACATAGACAGGGAAAGGACTTCACTGCAGGTCTTAATTCTTCATTTAATCTGCCTGAATATTGGCTATACTGTAGGAGAGTTCACCTCTGGAGGACACAGCAACACCAGCCATTTATCTGGATTAATGCTCTCTATTTCAGTTCGCGAGCAAATATCTAAGCCCCAAATAGAGAATTTAAATCCAATTAAAAAGTATGATTCCAGCTTGGTTTTCCCACACTTCTACCCTCTCTCCCAATGTATCATTCAATGATGCCTTTAGCAATTAAACGGTATTTTTAAGGCCATATACTTAAATGTCCTGTACAAAGATATATATTTGAAGAAACCATGTTTCTATACCAGTTACAGTGTGGCAAAAAATGTGTTAGATTGTGGAGTATGGGAGAGAGCCACAAGTGTTTGTTCCAACAAGCCTCAAAGTAAAGGTGTCCGAGTAATTTTCTTGTTTTCTTCACACCAATATTGCACTCATAAATTGTACCTTAAGCAGGTCAGCTGATTAAAAACTGCCAGAGAAACACACAAGTTGTGGCACTGCCTGATAATCCAGAGCACTGCACTCCCCTATGGCCATTATAGCGTAATGTGTACGCACTTGGATATGAATGATAGAATCACAGGGCGGTTTGGATCGGAAGGAAACTTCAACCTCATCCAGTGCCATCCCCTGCCATGGGCAGGGACACCTTCCACTGTCCCAGGCTGCTCCAAGCCCCATCCAGCCTGGCCTTGGACACTGCCAGGGATCCAGGGGCAGCCACAGCTGCTCTGGGCACCCTGTGCCAGGGCCTGCCCACCCTCACACACACCAATTCCTTCCCAAGATCCCATCCAGCCCTGCCCTCTGGCACTGGGAAGCCATTCCCTGGGTGCTGTCCCTGCCTGCCTTGTCCCCAGTCCCTCTGCAGCTCTCCTGGAGCCCCTTCAGGCCCTGGCAGGGGCTGGGAGCTGTCCCTGGAGCCTTCTCTTGTGCAGCTGAGCAGCCCCAGGTGTCCCGGGCTGGCTGCAGAGCAGAGGGGCTCCAGCCCTGGCAGCATCTGCGTGGCCTCCTCTGGCCTGGCTGCAGCAGCTCCACGTCCTTGTGCTGCTGGAGGCAGGGCTGGGGCAGCTCTGCAGGTGGGGTCTGACCTGAGCACGGGGGCAGAGGGGCAGAATCCCCCTCCCCTGCTGCCCACGCCGGGGGATCAGCCCAGGGCACGGGGGGTTCAGGCTGGGGCAGGTCCAGCTCTCACCCACAGCACCCCCAGGTCCTTCTCCCAGAGCTGCTCCCTCTGCTCATCCCCAGCCTGGATTGATCCTGGGGGCTGCCCTGACACAGGTGCAGCTCCAGCACTTGGCCTTGTTATACCTCACAAGTTTCCCCTGGGCATATTTTAACACCCCATCTTGTTCCTTCTTAATTTCCTGTGATAATAATTGCTGCCAATTAGACTTAGAGGATGGATGTGGCCCGAGAGATTCACCAGCCCTTGTCACAAGCCTGGTGATCAGCAAAACTATCACCTGGGGTATATCAGCAAAATTATCACCTGGTAACTATCATCTAGGGGTCCTGGATGCCCTTTCTTTTGGAGAAAGCGTGCTGGCAGATTGCTTCCTGGCTGTCCTCACACAGCCCAATAGGGAAGTTAACTTTCAGTATTGGCAGCACCAAATGTTCGCAACTCAGCTTGCCAGGCTTCTGAAATAATGAAATTGGGTTAAAAAGGAGAAGTTTAAAAATAACAATCTGCAAGACCCTTTTTCGTTGGCTTCTGAGATAAGGGAAGGGTTTTGACTTGTGTTGTCAAATATTTCCCCAGCATTTTTAAATTTCTACCCTGCTATTGGCGTAGTTTCCAGAAGACTGCAGGTATCATGGGGGTTGGAAGAAATCTGTGAAAGTTTGGAAAACAAGGACTTGTGATGATTGTGTTTATGGATTGGCTTAAAATAAAGCTGTGTTTCCAAACAGGCAAAAGAAGCAATATATTGTGACTTTAGAGATGTCATCAAATGACACATCCTTTGCTAGCAGAGCCAACAAATCAGAGGAAGGACCCAGTGCCCACCACATTTAGCAGCTACTGTAGATGTAAAACTGAACTTTGGAGCTTTTTCTTCTTTGGCCCTGTGGTTTCCCAAGTCTCCATTTTTTTGCCCTTGTGTTTTGGAGAATGAAATTTCTGCCTCCTCATACATGTGTGTTGTTTATGAGCACAGATAATTACTGGCCTTCAGATTTGTATGGGGAGCCTGGTATTGTTTTCATCCAAGGACTTGCAGGGTCTATGGGAAGTAAAAATTAATTGTTTATCCTAGAAAGGTGATATCTTGTTGTTCTTGGTATCTTTTAATTGTTTTTGATGAATGTGTCATAGTCACATTTGTATGTTAAGAAATAGGACATGAGAACCCATGCTGATAGACTTAACCTAATGAATGATATCAAATATCAACTTCCTCGTTTTCTTGCTAGAGGGCTGCAGTTTAGCTGGCAGAATGGAGAGGAATTGGCAAATTGGACCGGCACCTTTAATTTCACGGATGACGGAGCAGTGAAGAGTGGCAGTGACACAGGCACCAGGTACCAACACCCGAGGGAATGGCTGTAGAGATCTCTCTCTCTCTCTCCTTGTATGAACCACAAACGTGAGCACAGGCTGTATGAAAAATGAGATTTGCAGTGTGCTTTGGCTGCTTGGCACTGCTTCCCACAGTACAGAAGATGTCAAGGATGCCCAAGCACTGTGCTGTTTTCCCCCTTGCAAGCCTTGGGGACATTTTGGAGTATGCCATAAGCATCCATGAAGTCTGCAGGAGGATGGCTGCTATGTCCTGGCCTCTCCTATTTCCCTGCCACTGCTGTGTGTCAAGGTGTGGCAGTATGGGAGAATGAGACTTCAGCAGAGAACATCCCAACATGACGGTATTGGTACACACAGAGCACACTGGGGAATGGGGTCTTTAGAATAAAACATGTATTCCACTGAAACATAGTTTAAATTGAATTCTTTTCAGGGCCTAGCAGGGGAAAAGTGTTCTGCCAAGATAAGACTGGAGTATTTCCTTTATTTACAGTACAACATGAGAAGCACCGATGTGCTGCTGCACTCTTTGTACTTCCTAGTTTGACACGGGCTCAGGTGTCTGCAGGTTCATGTGCAGACTCAGAAAACTGGCAGCAGTTGTGCCTAAAGAGCTCCACAGCTATCCCAGGCCATCTGCACAAATCCAGGCACAGGCAGAGGGTGGATTTTGGGCTCTCTTCCTGGAGCACCAGTTACAGGGGTCAAAAATCCTGAGTCATGTGTCATCAAGTTCAATAAGCAGCAGGGAAATCTTAGAAAGATAAAGAAAAAACTAAAAGCAATTTAAAAAATCTTATACTTAATACTTGCGTATAAACAAAACTCTGGGTAAATTGCCCATTTTGTGTTAAATATCACCATTTTGTAACCATACACTGCTACAGCTGTGGAGCTGATAGCACTTCAAAGGCAAGCAGAAGTTGCAGAGTCTAACCTGCCAGAAATCATCCTGTCACTGAACCACAGCAATGCTGCAGTTCCTGTTCAGGCTCTTGCTGTAATGTGATCCTGTACGAGTGCTGCTCTCTGCTCTGCTGGTTGGCCTTGTAAAGGTTCTTTATAAGGGCAACCAACCTCCACTGCAGTTTTTCACCTGGAGTAGGGGTAAAAAGGTTCATGTGTGTATGTGTGTGTGTATCTATCCATCTTCTACTTTTGTTGCCTTTTCAATTTCTGCATATACAGTCTGTATTTACTAAGTCTTCAGTTTAGGTACTTGGCATATAAAAGAACTCAGTGTGACACAAAGACACATATCATCTTGAAGGCATGAGAAAATAAACAAATATAGATTTCCTCCTCTAGACACCTTTGACAGAGACAATTGAACTGTCATTGATTGCATGACTGGGAATGAAAACCCTGGAATACAAAAGACAGTCATGAGGGGCTTAACCACAGTGCTGCTCTCAGTCTCTTCAGCCTCGTCAAAGACAAAGACATTCAAGGTGCAAGTGGTTTTTTCGCAAACAAACTGCACGAACTGCATAAACTGGAAAAAGTTATAATACCAATTTTTAAAAAAAGAGTTTTTCAAAGCCTGGGTTATGTAATATGTCAATGACTGTGTCTCCGCTGCCCAGACTCTCCAGGGAATGGGCACGGCCCCGAGGCTGCCGGAGCTCCAGGACAGCTTGGACACCTCTGCCAGGGATGCACAGGGTGGGGTTGTTGGGGTGTCTGTGCAGGGACAGGAGCTGGACTGGATGATCCTGGTGGGTCTCTTCCGTCTCGGGACATTCTGTGGTTCTGTGTAACTGATAGTGGAGCTGAAAACCTTTTCGGTCAGGGAAATGTCTACCTGCCACATATTTCACTCCTAAATATGTTAGAGATATTATTTATCCTTTTGCTTACTGTATGAAACCTGGGAACACAGAAAAATAAAAAAGTACTGTATAAGTGTGGAGATGAGACTGTGTGGTGACTACTGCAGAGCTGTGTCAGAATTGTTTACTACTTACCTTTGATCACCTTTCTGACTGTGCTGTCACCAGACATCTCCTGAGAGTCTTAATCTGACACTCAACTTTCGGCTGTTGATAAAAAATGAAAACAAGCCTTCCTCTAATGAATAATTCTTTCCACTGAATGAAAAACTTGCAGACTACATTTCACAGAACTGATTTTATTTGTATATATTTACAGGACTCCAGAGAGATGTCTGAAGTGCACAAAACTAATTGTATGTCAGCATAAGCACAGAGAATACCTTTCACTGCATAGCTCTGCAGTTTGCTGTGCCATCACCTTCTTGTAAAAGGTTTGGTGTTTAAAGATATTAATTGAAATAGATATGAATATGATTTCCATTAACCTGTGCCATTTATATATAGAGAGAGAGACACATGTTTATTCATGCATATGTGGTATCAGCTGGAACATATTCTAGAACTACTCTTTATCTTTTAATTACATAACTTAATACAGGGTGTAGAGATGCTGACAACTCATCCTGTAGGAGTGAAGTTTTAGATAAAAATGAAGAATTTCCAAAGCAAAAGCACGCTGAAAGAATGAGTGCACTAGAATTGCAAGTCAGCCAAACTTCGTGAGAATAGTGGCCTTAGGGAAACCAATGAACAGTGAAGATTAAACACTGCATAAAAATGATCAGGTAAGAAAGATATGAAGATTATTGTGTTATGTGATTTCAGTAAACACTAAGTCACTCCTTAAATAGAATCACACAATGGTTTGAGTTGGAAGGGACCTTAAAGCCCATCCAGTCCCACCCCCTGCCATGGCCAGAGACACCTTCCACTGTCCCAGGCTGCTCCAAGCCCCATCCAACCTGGCCTTGAACACTGTCAGGGATCCAGGGGCAGCCACAGCTGCTCTGGGAAATCCATTTCAGGATCTCCCACCCTCCCAGCCAGCAATTCCTTCCCAAGATCCCATCCAGCCCTGCCCTCTGGCACTGGGAAGCCATTCCCTGTGTGCTGTCCCTCCCTGCCCTGTCCCCAGTCCCTCTGCAGCTCTCCTGGAGCCCCTTCAGGCGCTGGCAGGGGCTGGGAGCTGTCCCTGGAGCCTTCTCTTGTGCAGGTGAGCAGCCCCAGGTGTCCCGGGCTGGCTGCAGAGCAGAGGGGCTCCAGCCCTCTGATGGCTGAAATCAATCAGACTTCTCTCAGTGAGCCCTGCTCTGACAGCTCTGCTGTGGTGGGGTAACTCAGCTATCCCAGGTTTTCATCACAGTGCTTCAAATAGTTCTTCAGACTGTGTAGAAGCAGTCTGTGGAAATAGAAGATTATGTCATGTATGTGGTGCAACCAAGAGTGTGGATCCCGTTTGTGTAACCTTATACTGCTCTGGGCAGACACTTGACAGATCTTGGTTTGCTGGGCCTTTTTGGGCACCAGAGTCTTCGCTTAGATTCAGACTATGTTGCTGAAGGCCTTCTAGGTAGCAAGGAAATTGTGGATACTAGCAAGAAGTAAAAGAGAAACACAGGAGCTCCCCAAAACCATAGGGATTTCAACCAGGGGAGGGCTACCCACACAGATGCGATAACAACCAGTTGTTGAACACTGGTTTATTTTTGATTCTTGTGTGTCACCCATTACTCATATTTCTATATTTTGCATTTTACTTTGTGCCAAGCATCATTAAACCTTACAGCTTCCTTGTGGAGAATCAGGTAAAGGATTTTATCTAATACTGGTTATGAGAAGTCATATATACAACCCCTTCCCAGAGCCCTGATTCTTCTGCTCTCCTTTTAATATGTTTTGGAACTTACTGGGATTGTGAGTTGTCATGCTTAAATGATTTTTCACTGACAAGAAGCTGCCTTAATGACAGGATGACTTATCTGCCATATTAGTTGGTTTATGGTGTTCTCTTCAGTCTACTGGAGCTAAAGATAAGATTCAATGTGGAGCTTTTGTGGTGAGACCTCAGAAGCCTCAGATGGGTGAGAGGAGATTATACTTTTAGGCCTGTCAATTTGTAGACTGAATTCTCTAGTATGACAAATCTGAAGCTCTGTCCCCACTGGATACAAAATAAAAAGTAGATCAATTTGATTTATAAAAGACGTGTTGTACAAGAGTGAACGTAAGGGCTTAGGATTTTCCTTAAGTTACATTGCTGAGTTCCTCATACAAGGATCCTAAAATCTAAAGACCACAAGAAAAAGAAATAAGCAGTTGCTTGCAATAAGCTAAAATGTGGGTTTTGAGATGTCATTGATGTATAAGGGTAGTCATGAGTTTTCCTGTCTTTCTAGGTGGGTGGTCATATGGATAACAACATCAGCAGATTATTTCAGTCAGAATGAATGGGAAAGGGCTTGATTAAAACACCCAAGCAGCAGTTTATTAAAAATCGAAGAGTTTTGAGATGAAATTGGGAAAATAGGGCTTCCTGCAGCATACTCCACTGCTGCTTGTCAGGAGACAGCGTTGGTGTGATACAGTGAAAGATAAGAAGCACCAATGTGTCCCTGAAACTCAAAATTCAGTGTAGTCTCCAATAAATCATCCACACACTGCACAGTGGGAAAACCTCTAAATGGAGACGGGTGTCTGTGTCAGAAAGGACCTGGGAAGCACAGGGGGTGGTGGTGTTGGTGGACTGCAAGGTGGGCTTATCTCCAGGGAGAAGAAGCAGGAGGCAGCCTGGACTTTGCTGTGCCATTTAGGGCTGATTCTGCTGGAGCTCCTGCTGCTACACCCACGACTGCTGCAGTGGAGCTGTGCTTTGCAGCTCACTGTGGTGCTGTGCTAGGCTGGAGCCGTGGAGAGGCTTGTGCCCCAAATCAGTGGGCAGATTGGAAGGGAACCATGAGCCGTTGGCAGGAGTGGATGTTTGGTCAATTCACATTGCTAATGAGGTGATGAGCAGCAGAGCCAAGCAAGTCCAAGCGATCTGTGTGTGGAGACTTGGAGGTGGGAGGTCATCATCAGAATGGCAGTCAGCAGCCAGGGCCAGTTTGCCAGGAGTTGTGATGAAAAATATATCCTCAGGGCATCGCAACCATCATCGTGACTGCATAGATATGTAAGATACCTGTGGAGTCATGGGACTAGGTAAAAAAAAAGAATCCAGAAAAGGAGCACCTCCGATGAAAAAAATCTGCACTTTTAACTTTTCTGGGGATGTTCAGTGAGCTATCCATGAACAGCCTTTAAAGGACAGAAACTTAAAAGCCACTCCTACTCTGTAGAAGATCAAATTTAGGAATTTAGGGCTGGTCCATGGAAGCACTTACGTTTTTTTGAAAGCAAAAATTTTAACTTGGAAGACAGGCACAATATCTTGGTAAACTGTCCTTGTCTTGACAGATGGACCTATCTAACATAATCTATTATCAAAGCTTAGAAAAGCTTAAGACTCTGTAAGACCAAACATATCAAAATACCCTATGTGAATGATGAGTAGGTTCATGAATCAATAGCTTTTAACCTCAGATATGAGAATCTCCTGGAAAACCCTAGTCCCTGTACAAGAATTCCAGATCCTAAATTTTAGTTACTCTGGTTCTTCTAGAAATAAAGCCCGTCTTGAACTAATGATGTCATTTCTATCCTTAGCTTCCAGGCACTGAATACTATTTTTCCTTGCTATACTGTATCGAAAACCTTCCTGCCACTGGTAATTGCTTCCTGGTGCAGTATCTCTTTACTCAGTCACCATATGTTTAGATCAAGCTTCACATGCCTTGCATAATTTTTTAGAATCCAGATAATTTCTGCAGGTCCTTTTGTAACTCTCACCAGTGTCTCAAACCCCCATAGATGAAATGTCAGAACTGGATGAAGTAATTCAGAAGGGCTATTACTACACAACGTGTACAGAGATATATGACCATTTTCTCTTGCTTATATTTTAATTTTTTTATGTGGCACAGCTTATGGTGGCATATTTTGCTCCCACCTACAGACACATACAGGAAGTTCATGATCAGTTAGACATCTAATGCATCTACTAGCATTAGAGATGAAGATGCTACAGGATTTAAATGAGTTATTGCCAGTGGTAACTGGCAGTGGTAACGTGCCAGCACGTGGTAGACAGGAGGAAAGTGAGCCATCTTTTTTAATGTTTGTTGTCCCCAAGGGTGAGACAATCAAATAGTTTCATCAAGCTGTGTAAAAGACGCCTGCTGCTTCTCCAGTCTCCTCTGTTGAGCCCACAGCTCTCTCAGTTCAGCCTTTCAAGCACCATCCTGTTGTGTACAAGTCAACTTGGGCTCTCAAATAACAGAAAAAACACAAGCAGCAATGTGATTTTTCTTTTTTGTGCCGCAGTCTTGGTGAAGTTTAAATGAGTCTAAGAGCATCAAACATTCCTGCTTTCCTTGCCACTTCTACATCAGCTTCTTTACCTGCTGAACAGGGATCATCCCTTCCCAATGGGACAAAATAATCTTGGGAGAACAGGCCATGCAAAGTGATGGGATGCTTTTATTAAGGGAGAAAACCCCCTGAATTAGTGTAAAGCCCTCAAACCTTTTGACCAAGTCTTGTGGGTTCTGATATTGTCACATAGAAGCATTAAGAGAAGCAAAGGCCAGAGGGATTTAGTCTCTCACAGTGGGCTCTGAAGAAGTCAACACCTACTGTGTTTTACTCCAGGTGAATTTTCCAGGGCCTCTGCAGCTGCGATAGGCTCCACCGAAGCAGTATTTTTGCTCCAGGGACCTGAAGATTCCATGAAGGCCTTGCTGGATGGTGTGAGTCCCTTGTGCTGTGGGGAATGTTCTCTGGCACATTTGGAACGTCCCTGAGTAAGGAAGGTGAATCTCGACCCAAGGTTGGCCATGGATCTGCCCATACTGATGAGCGCAGGCACTGCTAATTGGACAGCACTCTTAATAAGCATTTAATAGAAGCCTGCAGGGCTTGGTTCATTTATTCTCGTTTCTTAGTCACTGGATAATGTATATTTTTGGAAAGATCTTTGTTTTTCCTGCAGGGTAGGTGGAATCCTTCCTGCGATGCTCTTGTCGCGCAAGAGCTGCAGCCTTGCTGCAGTGTCGAGAACTGGCACTGCAGGAACAAGCAGAATGAATGGGAAGGCAGCTTGAGAAAATGGTCCTGCTCAAAAGATGCCTGACCATTGCACTAAATTATGCTTTAAAACCTTTGTTCAATATATCAGGCAAATCAGTGTCTCAACCTGAGTGTCACTTGAAGGCAGGATTGAAGTCTCAGGCTTTTTAATTCGTGTAGTGTGATCAAGAAAAGCTTACTTCTGATCAAAGCAGGAGCAGATGATCAAAGGCCCAAGTATTAACTGATGTACTGAGAAACCAAATGTGTCTCTCACTAGCGAGTTCAGTAGGCAGCTCAGCTGGAGGTGAAGTTGCAACAGGGGACGCGAAGGTTAGAAAAGAAGAAAGCTTCAGTCAGTCAAAAATGGAAAATTACAGAGTGAATAGCATCTAATTTCTGGGCACTCAGTGCAGTGGGCTGTAAAAAAACAGTCCCCTCTGAGCACTTGCAGCTTGTGTGGTGTTCAGGCACAGGATTTGATACTGGAAAAGTGTTGTAGGTTTGAAAGCTACGATTGACATGAGCGGACGCAGAGCAGTGAGTGCTGTGTAGTGCCCAGTGGCCTGGGAAAGTACAATCCTACGTACAACTGAGCTGTTTGTTGTAATTCATTTGCAGTTGTGTTCTTAAGGTAAGGAATCATGAATTCTTGTATTGGTTTTCCTGTAGACTTGTGACCTTTACAGGGATAAAAGTTATTTATGTTTCGTCAGGGGAAGTGAAAAAATGGAGGGAGAGGACATTATGGAGGTGACAGATTCTTGTTTTATGGATAATAAAACTTGACTGTCATTCTTGTAAAACCAAAACACAGACCTTTTCCCTAGCAAAAGGAGTAAGCAGTATAGTCAGGTTTGTCACTTGTCACTAATCAGGAATATAAATCAAAATAAACTGAACTACACCCTTGTTTCTTTGCTGGAGATCAGAC
>VYZR01085038.1:9449-32063 GCA_013400675.1 Oxylabes madagascariensis
ATTGTGTGAAACATTTTACTTGAGCAATATTTAGACCAGAGAGAGACATTAAAATAGCAATTTGATTTCAATGTTTCCAGATGTTTCAGACTGACATTTCAATCATAAGACTTTATTTACCCAAATACTTTCGGGACATTAAGAGAAAAGAACACATACATGCTGTAAGAAGACACACTCAAGAGCACTGAACTCCACTATCAGCAGGGGATCAGCAGCTCACCTGAAGCCTACACATCTCAGCTCCAACTAAAGCTTTCGAAACAGGACATGCTACACTTGCACATTGGTGAATTTTAATTCAAAGAATGAGAGGCTGCACTAACATTTCCCCAGTGAAGTCTGTTCAAGAGGAAGCAGTACTTCGCCAAGGCACTCTACAGTGCCTCAGCCCCACCAATTCCTTGTCTGGGCTGCTCAGAATCTATTTATGAGTGCACAAAACTTGGTTTCACCTTCTACACTCTGAATTACTGGGAAACTCTTNAAAAGTTTCTTAGGAAAACACTCAACTTGAAATTAGGCTCTTCCCAGCTCTCAGCAATACCAAAGAATTCTGTTGGGACAAGAGTATTTTTGGAAGGCAATGCAAATAGAAATATTTTTTCTGTTATAAAAGTAGCCTATGCCTAATAGGAATCAAGGCTACTAAATAGTAAATGAAGATAATTTCGGCCCCAAATCTCCTCTAAACTAAAATTTATTATATATTCAGTTTGCCACCAATTTATTCTTTGATACTTTCTGTTTCTGTAAATGCAATATTCAGTTGACTGTAACAATCTCTTCCATACAGTTCACTGTGTGCTGTTGTGTAGGCAAGGCTAGGACCTGGCCTGGGAATATTTGACCTTGACACAGCAATTTCATAAAATGTTATGAAGTTGTTACGGATCATATAAAAATAAAGACTACTCCTTCTCTAAAATCACCACATTTGCATGGATCACTTTCCTTTTTGTTACATTTTTCTTAAACACTTTGATATTAAACTTACATTAAAAAGGAGGAAAGCTAAAACATCTGTATTTACCAGTTTGGTTCACATGGCATTAAAGGCCTGCTACAAGAGCCAAGAGGCAAGATATCCTCTATTAAAAACAAGCAAACAAAAATACTTGGCATTAATCTGAATCACTGATTACAGTATTACAGCTGGAGAGATTAACTTACATATTATTTTCACATAGTTTCCTTTAGCCTCTCCCTAGGTACAGATTTGATTAAAATATAATGAGGATTCTCAAAACTGCTTTTTCACAAGAGCAAACACTAAAAAGAAATTCAGTCTTACATCCGGGCAACATCTATATCCAACAATTTTACTTACAAGTCTCTGAACGTCATGAAGCAAACATCACAACAATCAGCAGGAGAAGTTACCCTTTTTGGTTTCCAAAGACTGGTGATATGGTGGGGACCTGCTGCTCAGTATCAAAGAATCACAGAATATTCTGAGTTGGAAGAATGTCCTAAATGTGGTAACCAAAAGAAAAACACATGGAAAGCTATTCCCCAGACTGCAGGAGGAAGGAGAATTATAAGACACTTGATGTTAAAATGCATGAAAAAAGAAGCAGTTCATACTCTTTTAGCACAAATCTGTATTTTCAAGTAGCAATACATTGTTTAAAAAGAAAATGCCAGGAACTGATGTGTTTCTAGTATTCAGGAAATAAGTAGAGGGGTACATTTTGACTAATACAGTGAAGCTGTAGCCACTTTGGAACCAAAGCAGTAAAACGTCTGTATCTCATACATTAAGAGTGATCAATAAAGGATGTATCAGAAAGTTGTGAATTAACTTCCTTAAGACCCACCAGTTCAACCCACCCACACTGAGTACACATCAATTTCATGTAATTGTCTGATCCTGTAAACTAAAAAGGGCCAAGAAAAAATGAAAGCATCAGCAGCTCCCTGGCTCTGCTGACAAAGGACCAAAACATGGTTCATGTTTGCCAAATGAAAACCAACTTTCACACTAGTTAAACACTATGCATTGAATCATGTATCAAATAATTACATCATTTGCTTAAATCTGTCCCTGGCCTCCTTTGCAGAGATATTACAATTCAGATAAAACATGACTGTTCGGTAATTATTGACTGAGCAGATAGTCAGTGCAAAGACTCAATCTCAGCAGCAATTCTCAAACTTGAGTTTCCTGGAGCTGTACCACTATGAGAGCCAGCATGCAACATTACTGCAGCAACCATTTAACATGACATAATCTGCTCCTTCACCCTCCAAGAAAGCTATTAATTGCATGTATTTAAGCATTAGTCCAATTCTGTTACTGTCTTTGAGTTGACTTTCAGGAGTGTACGCATCTGTGGTTCAATCCTCTAGGGTGCTTAGCACTCTTGCTGCTAGGGCAGGCCACAAGAGGTAGATCCTGTCAGGAGACGAGGCCAAAAAAATCTCAACAAAATCAAATCCATAAATAAAAGTTGTTCCTGAATCAACATCTGGATTTCTTCAGAAAAATCAGACAGCGGGCCAGCTAAATGATCTCAAAAGATTTATTTATAAAGTCTTGACAAGCTGGAGTTATTTTACTTTTTTTCGGATATTCAGCATAAATGCTCCATCTCAAAGAAGCTCTGTAATTCTTAAAATTAGCTTTTTACAAATCTCTAAATCAATCTCTTCCCTTTGTGCTACCTAACTCCCTTGCTCCTCTTTGGCTCTGACCCAAGAAATCAAACTTCAAGCACAGGAGCTGTGAAGAGCAGGACAGTGGAGGTATGATACTTACTAACGCCTTATTGGACTGGGATATTTCTTAGCCATGATATCTACATTTGTAGATATGTGCATTTTTAAATCAATCCTTTGAAAGCTCTCCTAGGCTGGGACCCCTCTTTTCTGTGGTAGTCTGAACTCTTCCTCCCCTAAAGATGTTTGGCAGGCTGTCTGACCACCACTTCTGTAGAGTGCCCTAAGGAGTTCCCTGCTTTCTCATCCGCAGCACCTCTGCTCTGGTGGACAAGAGAGGTCCTACACACCTGTCCCACCAGACAAGACCTCAGTATCCCACACCTGCTCCAAAAGCTGCCTCCTACACACAATTCTGGCTCACCCAGCCCTGGCCCTTCTGGCCTTTCATTAAGGCTCCCTTTCACTGTCTCACTCCCTACCCTGCCCACAGCCCTAAGCACAGCAGCACTAGTCTTGCAAAGGTGCAAGATGAGCTGAGATCTCCAGGCAGGAGAGCTCTGCAGGGTAGAAATGCAGAAGTTAGCACTGGTGCAGCCAGCCAAGGGTTGCTGCTAGCAAGGAGGAAGATGCTGCTTCAGGGCTCCGAGCCTTTAAGTCAGCCCAAACCAGACTGTGGTATTTGCCACAGCAGCTCTCACGCTCTCCCTCACCTCTGGGAAACACTGCAGACTCCCTGCTTCAAAACCTGAAAATATTTATCCTGTTCTCTTAATCATACCCTCACAGTCTCCCTCATTTCTTTCCCAAGGCTTTCAGTGAGAACACTCCAATGCATCCAGAGTTTCTCCAACATGGCCTTCAAATGCAAAAAGAAACACACATGCAATTGAGCTTTGAAAGTTCTTGCTAGGAATGCAAACATTACATTGGCTTCACTGTTATTATACCACAGCTAGAAGGCAGAACTGTTAAAAATTCCCATCCCTCAGCATTTTTACTTTCTAATTCACTATGCACAAACCAATTTTTTAGTTGAGCTCCCATCCTCCCCAAGGAGACTTTGCCTGCATTCTTTGCAGCCTCATTGGAATTTTTTCCTTTGATGTTTCCAATACTTCCTGAGAATTTCATGGGTTTTATTGCTACATATAACTTCTTCCAGTTTGTATTAAAATATCCGTGTTCATGTGATATCTATGTCATCTTCTTAATAACTAGAGACAAGAATTTAAGGGTAATAATAATAAAAATTTGAGAGCATGGTGTGTACTTTCTCTCTGTCCTCACCATGGCTTGCATGCAGATGCAGTTTCTCACTAACTTTCAAGGGACAGCTGAAAATGCCCAGCAGGGTACAACATGTGATGTCGGTTCAACTAGAGAAAGAACAGCAACCAAGCTCTTTCATTTAATTCTTGTTTTGAAAAAAAGTGACTCACCAGGTCCGAACCTACAGGAACAGACCAGGTTAATGCCTGAGGGCAGTCAGAAACAGAGCATCCAAGGACCAGAGGGAAAAAAGGAGTGAGAAAGAGAAGAAAAATCTGATTCTTCTCCAAAGTCGTTCTCATGATTTGCTATTTTTTTCTATGACCTCTTGAGCTCCAAAACAGCACTCTCATCCAAACCATGTCATGGTTTCATCAGCCAATGAGTTGATTCAAGTTTACTTGAAATTCAAACTGGACAGTATCAATATAGGTGCTAAATTTGGTTTACTGATTTTGTTACCGTTATTTCTAGAGCAATCTCATTTCTGGAATGAGAAAAGAAAACATCACTTTAGCAGAAAACATGTAACAATAAAATGCTGATTAGAGAAAGACTGCTCAGTCTTAATGGAGACAGAAACAATTACAGCAGCATGCTCTATTATAAACTGTAATTATGCTGCTGCTTAAAAACAAGAAATAACAGTATTTCAAAATGAAATATGTACTATACTACAATAATTGTGAAAGCAATGTTTTCCCCGACGTAAAAAATAGATTGGATAAGCAATCCACTCAAAGGATTGGTCCAAATCAAGTCAGGAAACATGTCTGAGCATAAATTGGCAGGAGCAACATAAGAAACTTGCTTATTGAAACTGAACAGGAGTTAAAAGGGATTCTTCTCAGCTTGATTACCAAACGAAAAGCACACATGTAAAAAACACTGTAAGATAAAATCATGTAGCCTGACAAATTTGGTATTTTCAAATAAACTCGAATTTTTCATCACAAGAACCTCTGCAGCAGGCTTAAACAATCTCTGCTGCCAACAATCTATTTTAAGCAAGAATAACTATTTTTTCTCACACATGGAGGAAGTGCTAACATTCACCTATGCGCATTTTGATGCACAAAATGCACACTCAGTTTAAATAGTGTCTTTCTGAATGGAGACAATTTAGGTGGTCAGGTTTTGTTCCCTATGAATTTTTTCTCAGCCAGATTGAAGCTTGTCTCAATACCTAAAACATGCACATCAAAGATTTATTTGTACTCTGGCATGCCACACTGGAGGCAGACTCACTCTGAACATAAAACACCTCAAGGCAGAAGGGCACCTGCTTCTCACACTGCATTCATTTCCCTTAGTATTAAAATCAGCCTAAGACCCTTGGACGTAACAGCAACAAACAGAAGTAGTTTTCCAGAGATCAAAGGACAAACAACAATTATTATTTTCTCTCTCTTGATCACTGACCTAAAACTAATGTATTTGGGGGGGAAAAAAAGCATATTGAGTAATTTAGTGATCAATTAAATGTATTGTCAACAATCGTTTAGAAATTATTTGAGCAGTCAGCTTCTCAAAACTACTAGAGTTAGAAAGATTAATGCTGTAGACCACTTGAAAGTTGGCACTCTAATTCTTCTTACAGAATAAACATTCATTTCCTATCCTGTTAATACGTGATTGATGCTGAGCTACTCTCAATAAATTCTCCACCATATTATTCAATTAATATTTTCTACAGTTTAGAAATTGATGATTTAAACTGTGATGCTTCTTTTTCATGAATGCTTGCAACTCATGAAGCTATGGAAATATTTTATTATTCCTTGAGACATAACATCAACCTCTTTATATTTCTGAATGAGCAAATGGCTGAATGCCACTAATGCAAGCATTACACTCCACACAGGTGATTCAGTCATCACTCTGTATTTAATCATTAATGCATCAGAGCAGCCGGCTGTGTCCAGCACGGTCAGGTGAATGCATGTTGCTCAGAGAGGATGCTGCATTACTGCAGCACTGCATGTAGGATGAACGGATGGGCACAGAACCAATGAGGTTGGAAGGCACTTCTGCAATGTCCACGGTGAGCCACAGCAGGTTGCCCATCTCCACTCTCCTCCAGGGATGGAGACTCCACAACAGGAGTCAGCAACCTGCTCAGATGTTCAATCATCTTCACACTAAAAAACGTTTTTCTTACATTCAGACGGAGTTTTCTGTGTTTCAGTTTGTGCTGAGACAGTGAAAGTGAATGCACAAGGCACAGGCAAGGTGAAGATTGGTAGTACTTAAAAAAAAATATTCAACTACATACACAAAAAGTTGGTGTGTAAAAGAAAGTTATGATCCTCTTCTCTACTAAAACCCTTTACTCAGCTTTTAAAACATTTCTAGAAAACAAATCATGCTGAGATGATTGTCTTAAATACTTGTATGTAAGGATCCATGCATTATAGCTGTTATATGTTAAGTGCAGCAGCAGCTCATTGCAACTGCTATGACAAAGGGACATCTTCATGAACAGGACCCCCAAATGAAAAGCCAGTTACATTTCATTTTTAGGAACATGGAAAAATTTCTCAATCATTCACAACCACAGATAAGGGGTAAGATGCTATTAAAACAATTGTCATTGTTAAGCAGTATACACCATTTTTCTACCTCACAAATATTCCTAGATTTGGGGGATATTTGTATCTTATTGGTACTTGAATGAAATACTCCCAATGTCTGTGTTAACATCTCAGGAAATCCAGATGTGTGCTGAGTATTGGCCAAGATCCTGGTTAACCTTCTTTTAATTCGAAAAATTTTTCATATGAACAAATTGAGCAATTTTGCCATTACTTACTTTCAATCTGGACCTGGTGCTTAATACAGACAAGCTACAAAGGTCATGACCCACTCACAAAGGTATCTTTTATTTTTAAGGCAGATAACTGCTTTTGAAACCGTGAAACAACAGCTTTTTAAATAAGAGCGCAATGAGATGCCTACATACAGTATAGTCTTGAGTTTGTATTTGTAATTCCAGAAAAAGTAAGTATTAGCAAGCTGTCACTCTAGAATATTCAGAAAGATTACAGAGCAGGAGAATCAAGGTCTGCTCATGTATGTCATTATCCTTGTATTTCACAATATAAATAAAATATACTAAAGAGATCATAAAGGCAAGGAAATAGCACCGTATTCTCCACATCCCAAGGATCCAGGGCTCTGGCCCTGAGAACATAAGCAAGGCTTGTGCTAACACCTATGTATTAGCAACTGCCAACTCAAGAGGCCAGCACAACTTCCAAGCTTGTCTGTGGGTACCTCTACAGACCCAGAACGAAGACCCACCACCTTCACAGGACCTACAAGCCAGGGTACATTTATAATAAGAGAATCCAACTCAGATTCTTACGTTGATGCCTCTACCAAGCGACAGAAGACCCAGGTCCTGAGACAAAACTCCAGCATCCTCCTCAACAGGTCAGTATTAATCAACACACTGTTCCCTTGCAGTATTTATTGTCTGGGAGTTTGCATAGCAGCGAAAAATCAAGAACAGGGAATAAGAAAGGAGAAACTGACCAAAGCACTNGGCAGCGCCCGGGCCTGCCGGGCGTGGGCGCGGAGCGGGGCCGGGCCGGGCCGGGCCGGGCCGGGATGCTGCCAGGGGGATTTCCCAGCGCCCCGGCCTGGGAGCGACCGTCACTCCGCTCTGTTATCCCAGCCTGGGGGCAAGCCCCCGGAGCTCCCAGCGGGGCACTGCCCGCTCAGCCTCTGAGCCCTTCGCTTGGACATGGAGACACAAGGGAACTCCGACATGCTCCCTAAAGCGTCTAGGGGACAGTAGGGTAGAACTAAAGGGTACAGCTGCCTTTTCTTCCTCCCAGGCTGGGATTCTGAATTCCAGAAGGCGAACTCTACTTCTTGTAATGTACACCTTGCCTTTAAGCGACCATAAATTTCTTTCTTAATTCTATACTATGAAGACTTTAATGTTGGAAAATGCTGTAAAGTTGCATACATACCAGTATGTTGATTGCAGAGAAGATAAAGGATATGTGAATTACTTGTTTCATTATCTTGCAGTTCCTCTTGATCCTCATTTCTTTAACCACACTTTAGTAAGAATTAAGAGTATCTCATTTTATCAAGTATGGCTCACTCTACTGTGAAAAACAGCACAACCTTTCAGTCTTGTAAAATCTTAAATATTTTACATACAGAAGACATGGGATACAAACATGTATTAATGTTTGTAAAGTATGTGAAACTCCTCTGGTGACACTTACTATTGAATCATTCTTCACATGATAGTGGAAGCATGCTATTAGAGCAGCAACAAAAGCAAAAGAGCCACTAGATAGAACAATGGACTAAGGACTTAAAACAGTGATGTGGAAGACAACTGATTATTTTTAAATGCTGATGAAAGCTTCATTTCTAATTACAGCTGTAAGTTGAAGAGCATTGAAATTACAGAAACTCTGAGCAGTCTTGAGAAGCTGAGTGGCTTTGTATTAAGAGATTGCAAGAGTCTAAATTAAGCTGGTTTGTGCTGTTTGAGTCCTTTCATCATCAACAGTACTTAGGAAGCTAAAAACACAAGCCATGGGGCAAAAGGCCAAGCTTGAACCAGGGATAAGCTAGGCCAAATCCATATATTAGCAGCCAATTAAAAAATAATGTTTCTTTGTAGATCTCAGTTTGATACAAAGAAGTCATCTGCAGAAATGGAGGCGGGTGATGCCAACTGAATCAGGGAACAAAAATTGGAGTAATCTAGCAAGTATTAACAAATAAATATCAACAGAAATCTGCTGCCAAATCCAAACAATTAGCCAAAGCAGGAGGAAAACTGAGTGATGCTCAGGCCATGCCTCCAACAAGTGGCAGAACACAGACACTCAGGCTTCTGTCTCTGGGACAGGAGATTGAGGCAGTAGATATGTTTCTGCATTTCCAGTCCTCCTCCCAGCTCCCACTGAAAGGACTGTTTTAGCAGAGTACCTTGTAGGAAATCCTCCAGGGAGACCTCCAGGCACAATAGATGGGAGCAATGAAACTGTCTGCATCGCTGCCTTCAACTTTATTCAATACGCCTCTGTCCTCCAGCTTTTCAAGGAAATGCATCATTCTCATGAGCCTGGCTTCCTGCACCATCTGCATGTGAATTGTTTCTTCAGATGGCCTCACCATTAACAAACTTCTTTTTGGTAATTCTTGCTCCATGCCATGGAAAGCTCCCTAGCTTCCATAGATTTTAAAGGCTTCACATCAGATCTCAAGGNCGCCGCACCGAGCCTCAACGCCAGCGGCCAGGATTATAAACATGACGCGGTTTTTTGGACCACTTAAGAAAATTAAGTGGTTTCAAAGAAGTTGTTAAATGAAAGTAACGACACGCCCGGCACAGCCGGGATTAGGGAGCCCATGGAGGAGGGGACGTGGTGGCCGCGCACGGCTGCGCTCCCTAAGCTGCGCGGAGTGACCCGTCCCCGTCCTCCGGGGCTCCGCACGGCACCGCGGACCCCTCAGCCCAGCGCAGCCCCCTCGCCGCGGCCCCATCCCGAGGGGTCACCCCGCCCACCGAGGCCGCGGGAGCTCGGCGCGGCCGCCGCCGCCGTCACCCCGCGGCCCGGAGCGCGGCGCCCGGCACGGCCCCGGCGTCNGATTGCAGAGAAGATAAAGGATATGTGAATTACTTGTTTCATTATCTTGCAGTTCCTCTTGATCCTCATTTCTTTAACCACACTTTAGTAAGAATTAAGAGTATCTCATTTTATCAAGTATGGCTCACTCTACTGTGAAAAACAGCACAACCTTTCAGTCTTGTAAAATCTTAAATATTTTACATACAGAAGACATGGGATACAAACATGTATTAATGTTTGTAAAGTATGTGAAACTCCTCTGGTGACACTTACTATTGAATCATTCTTCATATGATAGTGGAAGCATGCTATTAGAGCAGCAACAAAAGCAAAAGAGCCACTAGATAGAACAATGGACTAAGGACTTAAAACAGTGATGTGGAAGACAACTGATTATTTTTAAATGCTGATGAAAGCTTCATTTCTAATTACAGCTGTAAGTTGAAGAGCATTGAAATTACAGAAACTCTGAGCAGTCTTGAGAAGCTGAGTGGCTTTGTATTAAGAGATTGCAAGAGTCTAAATTAAGCTGGTTTGTGCTGTTTGAGTCCTTTCATCATCAACAGTACTTAGGAAGCTAAAAACACAAGCCATGGGGCAAAAGGCCAAGCTTGAACCAGGGATAAGCTAGGCCAAATCCATATATTAGCAGCCAATTAAAAAATAATGTTTCTTTGTAGATCTCAGTTTGATACAAAGAAGTCATCTGCAGAAATGGAGGCGGGTGATGCCAACTGAATCAGGGAACAAAAATTGGAGTAATCTAGCAAGTATTAACAAATAAATATCAACAGAAATCTGCTGCCAAATCCAAACAATTAGCCAAAGCAGGAGGAAAACTGAGTGATGCTCAGGCCATGCCTCCAACAAGTGGCAGAGCACAGACACTCGGGCTTCTGTCTCTGGGACAGGAGATTGAGGCAGTAGATATGTTTCTGCATTTCCAGTCCTCCTCCCAGCTCCCACTGAAAGGACTGTTTTAGCAGAGTACCTTGTAGGAAATCCTCCAGGGAGACCTCCAGGCACAATAGATGGGAGCAATGAAACTGTCTGCATCGCTGCCTTCAACTTTATTCAATACGCCTCTGTCCTCCAGCTTTTCAAGGAAATGCATCATTCTCATGAGCCTGGCTTCCTGCACCATCTGCATGTGAATTGTTTCTTCAGATGGCCTCACCATTAACAAACTTCTTTTTGGTAATTCTTGCTCCATGCCATGGAAAGCTCCCTAGCTTCCATAGATTTTAAAGGCTTCACATCAGATCTCAAGGTGCTGGTCCCTCTGATTTCAGTGCAGAGAAGGATATGCTTTCAGGTTGGTTTCCAAGGGAAACTAAAAGCAGAATTACACTGTCCCTTGGGCTTTGCAGTTCAGAAGGTCAGCCCTTAGTGAGGGGTGCTTACACGGGCACGCCAAAAAGATGGAGTTCAGTTTTCACATAGCCCATCTCTCCCCTGGGCTGCCTTTATCCTGTAAGGTATTAATTGCTAGGGTTAAACTGTCCATGAATGAAACAGGACTAGGACACATACACATACATTACATTTTAAATAGAATGGAACTTGAATAGGATTAATACTCTGCCTAGGAAAAAGCAACTGTTCTTAATATTATTTAGACAACTTTTAACATCTTCTCTGTTAATATTTTACAAATTGAATGGCTAACAATAGCACATACCTTTATCTGCAGTGTTAATTCTTTGCAGATAAAATTGTGAGGAATATTTTACAAAAGGAATTGTGAGATGGCAACAAAAGACTTTTGGTCTTGTGCATTTTTTCAAGCTGTTTGCTTTGTAACACTATTGTTGGCCATTCAAATTACAGTCTAGCTTGCCATATGGATGACAGCAGATAAGATTAAACAAATCCCCAGAAAATGAAGACATTTAAATTAGTTTCTCCAAAACTGAGAACACTGCTAGGTGTCATGTGCAGTTCATTATGTGCTAAATCCTGTTTAAGGTGGATACAAGAGTATTGTATCAGCCCAACACTGATAGCAAATATTTCTCTTCAGAGAACTCTTGAGGTGGTAGAGGACACTGCAGAGTTGATCTGTGTTGCAGTATAACCTTTCTTCATCCCAAGACGACAAGCTCGAGCCACATGCTGCTCAACAAACCTCAACAGAGCACTTTCTCAGTGCACAACTGGGGACGTCTGCCCAAAACACTGCTCTGCATTTCCACAGAGCAGGTCTCTAACAAGCCAGGCCTTTCCAAGACACAGGAGGAGTGCTGACAGTCATAGATTCAATTAGCAATGGTTCTGTCAAAGAGAACTATGCCGAAATTTTGCATATGGGTGAAGTGTCTGAAGACTGTTTGTTTGGTACAGCTGGAGTTTTGAGAAAAGGCCAAGCAGTAGAGAGACATGGGGGAAAAAACCAGCACTGAAATGCCTTCTCCTTGCCTGGCCCGCAGCCAGGCTGTCCCTCTGGTGTAACTTAGGGCATCCTGGGGGTTGCTCAGCATTATGCTGCCTGTCAGTGTCTTTAAAGAGCTATTATGGCTGCTGGAAACCTCTACAATGAAGGAAGACTTGAGTAAGTCCTTCCCTGCCAACACATCCAGTGCCAGGCAGCAGCAGGAGGGTGTTTTTAGCATGACTTCGTGCCAGAGGTTCTCTGTACACTAAACAGTCTGGCAAAGTACACAGACCAACAGAAACAGATGAATCTGGACTAGCATGATCAAATGGATCTAATTGGGCATTTGGTATACTTTTAAGGCAAGTGTTTGCCTATCAGCCATTTCATGTAATCCACTGTTCAGTATGAGGCATGGTGCCAAAACTACTCAAGCATGAGCCAAGTTGCAAATTTTTCAGTTACACGCACAGTTCTGTGAGTTTACTAAGGAGATACCATGTTATATGGAACCTGAATTCAAATTTGAGGCCAAACTCACCTCTTTGGCTTCAATGCACTTCCTTGGGAAGTTGGCATGTATGTTTTATGGTAGTGTCCCTGATGGAGTAAGAAATAAGGTCGGATTTATGAAAGTTCAGGTGTACCTTACAATAGATTTTCATACTAATAAAATTAATTGCATGCTGCTGACAGTATTCCCTTATTTTCATAATCAGGTAGGCTCAAAAGGGTCTAATTGTTGTGTAAACAAGATAAGGTATGATTTCTAGGAACATATGTCTATAAAAATGCAATAGTCAGAGTATTAACAATAATCACTTCACACTTAAGGAAGATACTGCATACTTAATTGACAAACGAAATAATGCTGATGCATTTTCCAGCAACCTACAAGAAGATAGAAAGCGTTTATTAGGGTTTTAAGAGATACAAGAGTAGCATTTCTAAAAGCAAACAGGGAATCACAAACTGTATGAAAGCCATTAGATTAATCATTTTCTTCTCCTTTTCTCACCTCCTTTTCTGCATTTTTTTATTCAGCAGGGTGAGATTTTCAGGGGTGCCAGGACTACTTTAGCACATCTGTCATCCCTGCAGCTGCACTGAGCGGACACCAAAGCAGCTGTGCAGAAACCCAAACATCACTATTTTATTCACTGAAGGTGTTACCAGCCCCCAGGCTCTTGCATATCCCTGTCATTCCCAGCAGCTGCTGAGGGAGCTTGCTCTGTGCTCTGAAATAGCTAAGATCTTGAAGTCAGACCTTTATCCTCCCAGCTTTACCTGGCACTTTCCCAGAAGGGCTCTGCAGGTGGGCAGGCACAGCCTCTACAGCCCATCCCAGTGCTCCCAGCCCAGGGCATCAGGTACCTCCATGGGGACAGGGACATCAGCTCACAGGTCAGAGTCCAAATAAGCCGGAGCCATGGGTAGGCAAAGAGGGCAATGACCTGGACTGAGCTTTGCATAGATCCACCAAGCACTGGAGGGGAGGTGCCCCAGCTGGGGCCCAGGACCATGGCAGTGTCTCAGCTGCTCATGGAGCTTATTCTCCAATGAAGTGGTGGATTTAGAGCAACAGGTTTCACACAGCTTATGCTTTGTGGGATCAGGATTTGGCTTTTAAACAAAATCTCAGATCAGAGGGACCTGCAAGCAGGAGCTTCCAGAAGGGAGACAACAGCTTTGTCCTGGTTTCCCTGCCTGTGCTACTGCACAGTCCACGCTGCCCTCCTCTACTCTTCCTATCAAACTCTGCCTTTGGTTTCCTTGGATCCAACCTGTGTCAACAGGCTGCTTCCATACTTGTCTATCTTTTTTTTATCCCTAGTTGATCAGACACCAACAAATCTGTTTCTTAAAGCATGGATCTGGACTGCATTGTCAAAATGGCACAAATGTCAAAGCAGCAGTCATGACTCCAGCTTGCATTAGCAACATCTGTAAAAGTTCATCCTGATATTTGTGTAGCTCATACTGTAGCAAAATCCAGATCCATCTTGTTAATGATAATAAGAATAATGATTCCCAGTTTGACCGTAGGCACTGGTTAGACAAGTCTTCTCAAACTCTACAGATGTTATCTGGAAAATTAAGGAGCTGCAATTTAATTCGGTTTCTGGACAAGCATGGTAAATACTGAGGAGGTTTATTAATTCATCAAAGCTCCTTGTGAGAGGGTCTAAATCCTTTTCTGGAGGCCAGCATAGAAAGAAAGCACTTTCTCCTTCTTCCTGTAGAAATGATCAAAACTGCCTACCCCGCATGGAGGGAAGAGGCAGCTGTAATGAATTATTTATCTGCAACACACTGTAAGAGGGATGTGCTGTGAATTATTGTAGAGCTAGGCAAGAAATGGTTGCCTTATCCCAGAAGATTTTTGCTCTTAAGAATGTGTTGCTGTTCCACACCAGGATAAAACCAAAACCCTTTACAAGATCTAAGAAAGGGAGAGGGAGCAAGACTCACCTACAAAACCCTCTCATCAGTCATATGCATAGAACTCTTAGAACACCTGAGAAGAAAGTTTGGTAGAGAATTCTTCAGATCCAAGCCATCCCATTCAACCTGCACATCCCTGGGAGTGCTTTAAAGAGACCAACATGCAGGAGCAGGGACATGAGCCTTGTTAATCTTCCATGAATGCCATCTCTGCTGAGCCAGGATAGGGGTTAGGTCTTGGCTTTTCATGCTGTTCATTTCACCTCAGCAAAAGAGTTGTGACTGGTTCTGCCTGATTACTTAGTCCTCGTAGAAGCAACCCATTGTTTATACTGACTTTTCCATTTTTACAGCTTAATGCTGCAGAGCTGAATGATCTTTTATAAAATTTTTACCTGTAGATGGGAAATCTCCTCTTTTAAAAAGCTTACATGGAAGTGACTTTATTTTCTGAATCATTTCCCCCATGTATCTCACAAATAAGAAGTTTTCTCTGGTGGGGTTGCAGGTTTTTTTCCAACATCTCCAGTTTAGACACATAGCCTGATCATCAGAGTGCCATTCTATATTTTTGAGGGAGGCTGAGAACTGATTCAGTAGATACAACATAGCAGAAACTTCAGAAGTTGAATCTATTCCATCTAAAATCATTGCCTTGTTCCATAAAAGGAACATGAAAAGCTTTGCCATATCTTCATTACAGCTGTAGAAGTTCATACTTGACATAGTTTCTCCCCAGGGTACAAATGTGGTAAGGAAAAAAAAATATGCTGCCTGAAATAACTTGAATGTATATACATTAAAAGCACATGGTCTTTTTGGTTGTAGGTATGAGTTGGTGAAGCTGGGTACCTCCTGAGATTTGTGAGAAGATGTGGCAGATCAGATGGATCCTTTTCCTGGCATCAGGAGAAGGATATGAGAAAAGCACCAGGTGTTTTCTTTGGTCTTTGCAGAGACAGAGCAAGCAGAAATAAAAAGTTGTGCAGCAATGATTTCAGAACATGTTGCAAAAAAGTATGCATTTTTAATCTTTTTGAACACTGGGACATGGAAAAGGAATGCCTGGTTGAGAAATATTTTGAGCCACATGAGCCATATTCAATTTACCTAAGTGTGCAGAGAGCACAGGCTAGCTAAATTTCAACTTAATCCAGCTAAATTCCAGCCTAGTCCAGCTAACAGCCATGTGTATGCATGATGTTCCAAATCCCTTTCTTCCTCTCAATTCCCTGGAGGCTGGCAAAAGTTACAAGAGTAATGTTGCTAGGATCTGAGAGTGCTCTTAGTCAGATGTTTAGAACTAAATGTGTTTAGTTAAATTAATGCTGGTATGGAAGACTTAGAGTGATGAGTCAGATGGCCAGTCTGCCTGAACTGTCAGCAGAGTTGGATGCAAAGAGGACCAATGCAGAACAGGCTCTGAGACTGACAAATCCAGCAAATGTGAGTGATTGGTGACACTGCTTGTACATCATGTGGCACTGGTGAGGCTCAGCCTGCAGCTGATGAAGGCTTTATGACACAAATTGCAGGCTGGCAGTGACCGCAGGTCTGAGTATCCCTGTCTGGATGTGACTGACACCAACAACATCTAGATATGCCATCATGCCATCATCTTTTTATCAAATACAATGAAATTCAAATTTAGGAAATTTTTCTTCAGAAAAACAGGCCAAAACCATGTTCTTCCACTTTTTGAAAGCATGGCCGTCTGCCTCTGGGATGGGTGAGCTCTACTGCAGGCCTTGGACCACTGGTGATGGACACAACAGCATCACAGATGAATGACACTGACAACCTGCAGACAGGATGTAATGTTTTTATTCTGGTTTGGATGTATCTTTATTTTTTTCTTTCAAATTTATTCTTACACCAGATTCGTGAGGGCCATTTTCTTCTATAACTGTTGCTGCAACAATTCACACATGTAAAGTCCCAAATCAGATTGACAAATCCATTTGATTTAGTACTACATTTGAAAAGAAACCAGAAGCACCAGGTGGTCCATTTCTTAAGTGAGACATGACATTAAGAGTGTTCAGCCAGTCCTGTCCTATTTTTTGAGCATTCTGCCTGGTCACATTGAAATGAAAGTCACAGTGCTCACAGTGCTGGTTAAAATTGCAAAAATTTACAAAATCTTGGACATATTAGAAGATGTCACCCTGTTACGTGTGCCGTTGGGGGCCTAGTCTCTCCAGCATGAGAAAATGGGTTTGATAGCTCATTGTGTCATGTACCTACTACACGTTTACTCAGCTGGATTTCTGAAGGGAAAGATAGATTATTTTATTGATAGGCTTTTAACACTGTTTGATAATTATCATTGGATTTGATACACTTGGATGTTGAAGAAAATGTCACCCCACATAAATTGTGTAATTTATAAATCCATAAATGTCTGCGTATTAAAAATAATTATACCAATATCTATGCTTAAGATATGGATTGAATACTAGAGGTTGCCAGGATTAGAAACTGTTTCCATTATCTGAACAGTAACTGGGCAAAATCGGATCTGAGTAGTCATTAAAAAATTTAGTGATATTTTTATCTATTTTCAAATACCACTCTAAACTTTATAGTGTTTAATCTAGCTTACTTGTTAAAGGAACATAAAAAGAGGCACTAGGAATGTAGATTTAGTGTAGCACAGCCGTTAAGATGAAGAGTAATGGCAGGAAAGCCTTAGCTCTCAGATTCTCCTCTATACTAATGTCACCAAAATCATATTACTGGGTTGTAGGTGTTTCTCATTGGCTGTATGGCCAGAAGAAATGGTTCTTTTTGCCCCACAGAAGCAGGTCTCCTGATCCACTGAATTCACACATGGGTGGCATTTTATGCTCACCCACAGCAGCATGAACTGATGCATTGGCAAAGGTCTTTGCTCTCCGTGTAAGGGCTCAAGCACCCAGGTTAGGTGTGTCCCCCATGCTGGTCAGTGTAGGGGTCTCACTCTAAGGTCAGGGCCATGGGCCAGACTGATGAAGTTAGACCTGTTAAACACTTCCATAAGGCGTGCTATGCCATCCTGGTTAAAAATGTGACATTTTTCAGAATAAAATGAAATTTTTTTGAGTTACTATTTGCAACACTGTGCTTTCAGATGAAGTGTAGTAAAAAGAGATCTATTTTCCAGGTGCTGGGAAGTTTGCTAGGCTAGTAGAAAAGAAACTGACTGGATTTGTTCCTGTGTTTGTTTGTTTACTTAAACTGCTGGTTTTCAATGTGCTGTATATCAGTGGCTGTTGTCTTTTGAGGAAACAAGAACATAGGAGTACCAAAATTGTTTTTGAAAAGCTCTTTTGTGAACCAGTGGTCTAAATTTTTTGGTTATAAAGGAAGCCTTGTCCAGTTTACAAAATGGTCTCAGGACTGTATCTCCAGCTGAGATTTTAACACTCTATGTAAGAGTAAATTGGCTTAAACAGAGCCAAGCAAGATTTACAGCTGAGGGTTACTTTCTTCACTTGGCTGATGATCAAGAACAGCAAAAGACTTCCAGATAAAGCTAAACTACAGTAAGACATTGACTCTGTGAAGCATCTTTTTCCTCTATATTTCCCAGAATTATCTGGGGGGCACGTGGTTAAGTAGATGTGTGAATAACATATTGTTATGATAGGGAGAAGAATGATTTGTCATTTGGTTCACCTTTCTTTATCAGAGTGACTTTCCTTGGCCAAAGGCTCCTTAGTTCACCGACATTAGGAAAAGTCATAAGAAAACAATGGTTGAGTTTGAGTGAATCACATAAACACATAGCTGGATGTAGCCATATATTGCAAATGGAATAGAATGTGCGTCCCCTAAACTTCAGTCACCTCTTCATGATAAACTGGTAACAGCCATGTCTCATCTGGGGTTTCTCTCCATGCCTACTTCTCTTCAGTCATCAGGGATTTGAAAGTGTTCTTGGGGGTTCCTTGGCACTTAGGCTAGCAGAGCAGTGGAGGAGAAATCGTAAGTATGATTTCTGCTAGACACAAGTTCTTGGAACTCCAAGGAGATGTTTGCAATTTGCAATTGTGTCTGCAAAGATTTTTCTTAAAAGAAGGAATAGTCTGTTCTCCTCTGCTAGCAATCTGTACCATTATTTGCATAAACCACAGTTTCAGGTTGTACCAATAAATAATGGAGAGGGACACTTTAAAAAAGAGATTAAAATGTGGGGATTAGGTGGCGTATTTTTATTTTCTAGCTTACTGCTGGCTACTTGCATGGTCAAAATAAACCTGGATATGCAGCTCACACCATAAAACAGAGTTGTTGGTTTGACCCTCCGCAAAGTGTTCCCTGTGCTGTAACTCTAAGTAGTGATATACTAAATCTGGTCCACTTAGGAAGACAGATACTCAGGCAAGCCTGGGTTCTTGCCTAAGCTTGGTTTTCAAAGAGATGCGATCTTCTGTTATCATTTACCTATCCAAAAGATATGAAATCTCTACATTCACATACACCACTAAGGAACAGTAATTTTACAACTTTTTTTCCTCTTTGAAGCCTTCCAAATCAATATTTTTGTTCTGTTTCAGGCAAAATGGGAACACATGAAAACTTTGTTCATATCCCTTTGTAGCCTGAGGCCCTTTGAGCCACAGTCAATAGGCAAAAATTAATATATAACCAAAAGAGAATGGTCTTTCTGTGGTTTCTGATGATGGCTGAGCAAAATAAGGTCAGGAAATAGTAGTTTCATAATTTGTGACAAATTATATGGTGATGGGTATCTACTGAGTCCAGTCTGGAATATTTTGTTCCGATAGCAGTGAAAACTGCAGCTTGTGCTCTTATCTCTAGCTGCCAAATCTAAAACCTGTTTCCAACTGCTAGGCATCAAATTGAGCATGTGTGAGACACAACTCTTGGGATTCATGTTAAATGAGTGAATCTTAGACTTTATCTCTCATTTATTTGTCTCGTGTGCACCCATGGAAATCACAGGCACTTTTATTTAATTATTTAAGAATTGGCACGTGACTTGCATTAGCTCCTTCCTTTGGGTATCTTGCTGACAGAATAGTGCAAAGGAGCAATATCTAATCCTCATACAGCTACAACTGTTTGTGAAGAGAAAGAGCCTATTAAACTGGCCCTGTCAGGTGAGCGGAAATTACACTTAATACTAAGTACTGGTTCTTAAGACAGAGTGTAGTTGTGCTTATACCACCAAATTGTTTCAGACAGCCATAAAAGAGTGGTAAGGTTTCATCTTAATTTCAGAGTAAATCTCTGTGCATTCAGCCTGTGTCATTTTGATGGATACAGAACTGTGCACTGCTACAAGGCCGGGACATGTATTTATTTATTCAGGAAAATATATGTCACGAAAACATTCATTGTAAAAGACTTAGTGTGCTCTAATGATCTGATCCAGCACCACTGAAATCAATGAGAATCTTTCTTTCCATGTTGGTAGTGCAGGAGTGTGCCAGCAGTACAGAAAGCATTCCTCTGGCCTAAAGTGCCTGGCACAAATGTCAAAATCATTAGGAAAATAAAAGGCTGGCAAACAAAAAACTCCATAGACATGCGATAGATTTGGAGGCAACTGAAAATACAACGGTTTTCTAAAGTTTGTATGTGAAGCATATGTTATGAGAAAGATGGGATATTCTAGCTGTATGTCTATGCTCATTTGTAGTATTAAAAAAAAAAAGAAAAAAAAGAAAGAGTAGTAACAGAGGAGTTCATAAAAATGGACCTTAAAAAGCTGGAGAAAAGAGCTGGTTAGTAGTTTACTTGCCTTTAAAATTCAACTTGCAAAATAAAGTTGATTTATTCAAATTTTCATTAATTTTACCAGATTTTGCTTTATTCTGCTTTAAATAGCACCTTTAAAAAAAAAAAAAAAAGTGGCAGAAATATTTCCTGATTTTTAATGAATGATCAGCCTGCAGTATAAGTGCTTGTTTGGTGTCATTACTTTAATGAAGAACTGCAAACCACATATTTTGGTTGCAGCTAGTTTTACAGGAGTACTTCAGTCAGGGAATTTTTAGGGCTATCCCATGAAGTGAACCAGCCCAAGGGACATGAACCAAAACTCTATATACAGAACAAAAATGTGCCTGTGTGCATGCACAACCAGAGCCTCTAGCATTATTGTCCTTTGCCAGCACTGTCAGGATGTGACGCGTGACCAAACCCTTCTGTCTTGGGAAGTCCCTTCCTTCGGATGCTCCTTGCCAAGGAGGCTCCTGCCCCCGTTTAGCTGTGGACGTGTTACCACAACATCATCACAACTTGCCTGCCCAGCTTTTGGGCGTAGTTTCCCAGGGTTCCCACCAACCTCTGCTGAAGCGTCCATCAGCAGTGGCTTCCCAGCCCCTCAGCAGAAGTCTTCAGAAGAACGCCTTAAGCAGAAGGGCAGCTAGGGGGAAGGAAAGTATTACAGAGAGTAAGAATCTTCATTGCAGACTTTTTGACTTGAGACATCCATCTTCATCTTCTCTCTGTGTTCGTTTTACCCAGCAAGCATCCAGCAAAGACAAAGAGTTGTTGGTGTCTGAGGCTGGCTCCCAGACAGGGACCCAGTGCATTTTACACGTCCCCTTGAGGTCTGTCTCCCCTGGTCCCATAGTTGGTTCTTCACCCCAAAGTCCAACACTCGGCAGAAATCCAGGGCAGAAAGGTACTTGTCCAAAATAAAAGCCCTGTCCACAAATAAATAAAATCACCTTCTCGTAAATCCAGATGTCGTTCCTCTCCACATTGCTGTTATGCTTTCCCAGGCACAAATGGAAAAAAAGTCTAAACTTGCTTCCTTTGTCTACTTTGATACCATTATTTTATCTATGGAAACATTGCCAGTCTTTTTTGTGCAAGTATCCAAGTAAAAGACCCAGGAATCCTCTTGTCCTTTTGCCAGCATTCGTCTTTGGTCAAACCCAAGCATCCTTCTGAGCTTCAAAAGGTCTTGAGGTTTTGCATGTGGTGAGATTTGTTGCAAACAGATTTATAATGATGCCATTTTTAACCATAAGGTACAATGAAGACTGAGAGAGCTAGATGAACTGAGTCTGGCCCTAGATGCTGTAAGAGGCTTTATATTGTCTACAAATATGTGAGGGGAGCTGGGAGTCTACAGAGCAGCTGCTGGCCAGTCCTGGGCTGCCCAGAGCCTCTGCAAGGGAAATCCCAGCAGAAATCTCTGCAGTTCAAAAGGGAATAGGTACTCCTCTTAAGAGTTTATTTCTTTTTAAATTTTACCTCGCAGTTTTTTCTTTCAAAATCAGATTTTCGACTAAAGCAGCTACATCAGGAAAAAGAATGGGAATGAATGAATGAATGAATGAATGAGTAAATGATGAATAAATACAAGCAAAAACAGCCTGGTTTTTGCAGCAATTTTGCAAAGGGCAGGGCAGAAGACAAGGACACCTCTTTAAAAAGGAGATCTTGGACCATGACAATCTCTGGCCCTTCCTGCAAGAGGAAGTTTCCCTGCTCTCCCCTGCCCTGCCTTCTCGGGGTTTCTCCCATTCTTCACCAACTCTGTCGGAGTCTTTTTAAATGCAAAAGGAAGAAAGGGTCGGGAGCATGGGGCAGCCCCTCCACGCACCCACCTCCCCCCGAACCCAGGGGAGTTAGCAGAGCCCCTCGCTGCCCTGCCTTGGGGGAGCAGCGCTCTCCGCTAACTCCCAGCTGCACCTGCCCGCTGCCTCGACCCGGTCCGGCACCGAACAGCGGCGCTCCGGGCCGCCGGTTTTCCCTGAACCCTCATAAATAAAACTGTACATAAAACTGCAACAGAGAAAGCGGCGGAACCGCGCCGCCGCTGTCCCGTGAGAGGACACCCGGGTGCCTCCGGCGCGGCCCCGCTCCCCGCGGGCCCCTCCGTGGGGGCGGCCGAGCCTCAGGCGGGGCCGCCCGGGACCCCCGCGGCGGGGGCGGCCAGCGCCTCCCGCTCCCGCTTCTTCTGCTTCATGCGGCGGTTCTGGAACCACACCTTCACCTGGGCGTCGCGGAGGCGCAGCGAGCGGGCCACCTCGAGGCGGCGGGCCCGCGACAGGTACCGGCTGAAGTGGAACTCCTTCTCCAGCTCCGTCAGCTGCCGGGTGCTGAAGCTGGTGCGTGCGGAGCAGGCGGGAGGTTCCCCTCCGCACGGCGCCGCTCCGCCTGCAACGCCGAAAAACACCTCTCTTCAGCGGGGGCAAGGGCAGGGGGAGGAAGCGGGGCGGGGGTCGAGGCGGGAGAAGGGCAGAGGGGAGCCGGGATGGGAGCAGCCCCCGCCCGCTCCCCGCCGCC
>VYZR01085040.1:12920-24008 GCA_013400675.1 Oxylabes madagascariensis
ATCTAAGGCAGAAAAAATGAAGAAGGACTTCACTGTGGTCACGGATACTCCTGTCTATGTGCAGAATGTGCTCAGTGCCTTGAATTTAAGTGAAGTAAGTGTTTCTCTCACCTTCCAGGCAATATTCCAAATGCTGTTACCTCACCAGCTTTAGAAATGGGAATTTTAATATGTTTTTAATAATTTAATTTTAATCATTGTTGGTTATCTACACCTCATTTTGTAGACACAATCACTAAAATCATTAATTGCCCGAAGCCAAAAATCTTTAATCCAGTTTTTTAGGAACAATTCCCATTGTATGCAAACAAAACATACTGTGAGAGAATGTGACAATTATGACATTTTCTCTTTCCCAGGCTGTCTATCGTGGTGATTACAAGCAGAATATCCAAGGCAAGATGATCCCTACTGATAAAACAGTGGATTTGGAGCGGGCGTACAATGCAAACAAAATACAGAGTGAGGCAAGTACAAAACTTCGGGCTCCACAGAGTTTGTGATACTGAAAAACCAAATAGTCTGGTTTTAGCTTTTCAGGTGAAGCTGCATGTCACTGCTCTGAAATGAAAGTGGGGAAATATCCTCATCTGAGCTATAAAAATGCATTTTAACGCATTTTCCCCTAGATATGGGGGGGAAGTCTTTTGCCACTTGTGATCGAGAGATTTCCGAGATGGAGGGATTTTCCCCTCAGATGTTGCTGAGAGTTGTACAAAGCCTTTCTCTCTCCTCTTGCAGAACTTGTATCGCTGGGCTGGTGTGAATGCTCTGCCCACTGGATACAGCCTTCCCACGGACACCCCCAACTTCCAGCATGCCAAACACGTCCAGCACATCGGCAGTGATGTAAGTCGGGGCTAAATCCTCCTACACCATGGGCATGATCAGCAGGCCCACAAAAGGAACTCTCAGCTTGGGCCCTTATCAAAATATAAATTTCCTCAGCATTACGCAAATACTTTATTAGATGCAAGAAAAATTTATTGTATTATTGATTTGGGGCCGTATGATAAAGGGAGAAGTCATTATGATGCGTATTTAACTCTGATACAGCTACATCTCACTTGTTTGTCTCTAAAAATCTGTCTCTTTATACAGCATAAATTGCTGTCAGAGCTGCAGTGTAGCCAGAATCATAATCAAATCTAGTTTCTGTGTGTTTTTGTACTTCTTATAGCTGAAATATAAAGAAGCCTATGAGCACATGAAAGCCAAGGGCTACACTCTGGGACCTAAAGATGTTGGCTTTGAAAACGTGAGGAAAGTCAATCAAGTCATTAACGAGGTACAGTAAATATAAGTGTTTTATTTCAGTTGTATTTGCAGTGCCCAAAATATGCATAATAAGAGTACATTGACTGGCAAGTCAAAGTTAACAGCCTCTTCTTTGAGGCTTTTAAGAACAAAAATTTATTTAGAGAAGTATCCATCAAGAATGGTGAGGGATCATTAATCCAGGCTGAAACTGTTACCATAAAATAAAACTGTAGCCTAATTTTATTAGCTGTGATTAAAGTTGAATAGAAATTATTGTAGCTAGATAAAATTGGGTTGCAGTAGTTTTAGGTCTTATATATATTTACTCACTTCTTTGATCATTTGCTTTAATAGCATGAAAATTAAATATGTGTATTTACATGTTTTTAGGATTAGAGTCTGAGATTTCCAGAATTTATTGAAAACAAGTAACGGAAAATCTTTGCCTAGGTAGAAAATAGTAATTTTTGTAAGAACTGATTACGCTGTGCTGAACTTCTTTGCCATTTGAAGGTTTTAAGCTGTAGTCAAATGCAGAATGTTGTCTCTTGCCACAGAGGCTGTACAGGGCAACATACCACAAGAACAAGGACAAGATTCACACCACCCCCGACACGCCCGAAATCCGCCAAGTCAGAGCCACCCAGGAGGCTGTCAGTGATGTAGGTGCCTTCCTAACAGAAATACGGAAGAAAATGAGGTTGTTCCCTGAGCAAACACGTGAAATGCAGGCTTGTTCCTTGTTTTTCAGCTGATCTACAAGTCGGATTTCTTCAAGATGCAGGGCCACCTGATCTCCCTGCCCTACACCCCTCACGTGCTGCACTGCCGCTACGTTGGGGACATCACCAGTGACGTAAGCAGCTGCTGCTCACACCCCTGCCCTGAGCTCCAAACCTCTCTGCTGGGAGTGGGATTGGGTTCCTCTCACTTCCTTCCTATTCTCTAACCTAAAAAATGCTTCCTCATTGTGTTTAAGGGACTGATGGTTGCTATTAACCCGAAAGTCGACTGTTGATTTTCACTTCTCTCGTAGAATAAATACAAAGAGGACCTGAGGTGGTTGAAGGGCTTGGGTTGCTTCCTGTATGACACTCCTGACATGGTCCGTGCCCGCGAGCTCCGCAAGCTCTGGGTAAGGCTTTTCCTCTGGGAACTGAGCATGACAGCAATGGATTCATTTCTGTGAGTGCAGGAAGTGAAACATGAAAATGAGCAAAGAATGAGAGAATTTTGTGCCATGCAGCCAATTTGTTGTTTCAAAGCACTGTTGGGTTGCACTTTAAAATTTCCTTTATTTATTTTCTTTTCCAGTCTAATTATATCTACACAAGTACTGCCAAGAAAATGTGGCCTAAAGTCAAGGTGGTGTTGGATACTCCTGGATACAGAACAGTGCAGGAGCTGAAAACTCATCTGAGTGAGGTAAATTCTGTTATTTCTGCACCATTTTGTAGCAGTAATTAACCCCTCCCTGTGGTTTTTACTGGAATAGGTGAGATGCAAAGCTGTGATTGTACAGCTTCTAAATAAGTAGCAGAGGAAATAATTCCTGGACCTGTCTTTTTCCAGCTGGTTTACAGAGCTGCAGGCAATGAGCTGAAGACCAAATACACTTCCATCCTTGATACACCTGACTTGATAAGAGCCAAGACAGGACAGAAAATCCAGAGCCAGGTGAAAAAATTGTGCTGATATAAAAATCAATCAAGGGATCCTTCTTAACATATTGTTAAAGTACAGCAAAACCTTTCCAGGCCATTTCAAATATAGAATTCCTAGAAATCGGTGCTTATGTTTATATTGGGAATTTACAGCTGTTTTTCAGAGATGTGAAGCAGAACTTAGTTTGTGTGGAGTTTTTTTGATTATTTTCTCCTTGCTGCAGTACTTGTACGTGGAACTTGCCACAAAGGAGAGACCCCACCATCATGCTGATGGTCAGACTCAAGCCTTTACACATGCCAGGAATGTCAAGGACATGATCAGTGAGGTAAAATCTTGTTTTCTAATTTGCTGCCACTCTGCTGAACTCTTTAGAAGTTTTATTTCTAATTTTAGTCATCATTTCAAGGCTCAAATCTGTCGAGCCTTATTTTTCTCTCTCTTATACTTAAGTTCCACATTTCCTTTGTAAGTTCTGGTAAAATAAAACATTCTGAAAACAGGTTTTAGGATTTTATAGGACAAGCTCTTTTTGCAGATTGGCAAATGCTTCTAGAATTGCAATGATGGCTCTTTCCTTTTGCTGTTTTTCTTAGAAAAAGTACAAAACCCAGTATGAGAAGATGAAGGACAAATACACCCCTGTCCCTGACACCCCAGTGCTGATCAGAGCCAAGAGAGCCTACCTGAATGCCAGTGATGTGAGTACTCCAGGAGCACCCCACTGCTGCTTTTCCTCGGATTCTCTAGGAAAAGAACAGGAAAAAGACCAGTGGGGAACAAACATGCAAAGCATAGAATATCTCAGTGTCCCCATCAAGGAAGTCCCCTTATTTGCATGCCCATTTCCATTTGAAATTAGGAACATTATTAAGTTTTGATTTGATTCCACTGCAATGCCTTTTTTCTTTTCCAATGATTATAATTCATTTTTATTTCCCATTGCACTGAAGTGTGGCCCTGCAATAAAGTAAAACCAGATTTAAAATGATTTGCTTACACATCAAGTCTCCAGATAGAGCAGACTGGAGTGAAGTGATTGATGCTGGGGCCAGGATAGAATAACTTTTATCAGCTTTTTCATCTCAGTTTTGTGTTAGAAGTAAACTGCCCTGTCACTGGGAATGTGTTCATTTTTTAATTCAGAAGTAGATTAGAGAGAAAAATTACCTCTAGCTGCTGCACAGGAGGTTGTTAAGGTGAAATTGATTTTTTCAAGCGTGGAATAGTTATTTGTGATTTAAGGCAATTTAAAAATGCTCATTTGTGAGAGCTTTTCCATATATTTCAGAACCAGCAGGATGTGAAAGGACATGTGCAGGGCTGGTGCTTTGTTCTAGGGTTTATTTAGTCTCACTGCTCCGAGAGTGATTTTTAAATACTGCCAAGGAGCATCCCAGCTCTTCTGCACACGGGAATTTCTCCTCTGAGAAAGTCTTTCTCCACAGACTGGGATGATCTTCCTGCTTTCTTCTAGAGGACAGGGAAGAAGGGATAAGCAGATTTTTATGCCAGAAGTGGCACCTGTGCTATTCTAGAGAGCACTCCTGTGATGCAGGGATGTTTTTTCCTCAGTCTGAAAGTGAGTTGGGTGAAATTCTCTGTAATTTTCACCACAAATCAAATTACAACTGATTGTAGACAATTGCAGTCTCCTAAAATTCCTCGGAGCTTACACTGGGATGTCAGACAGCAACATATCCCTGGATATCATTCCTGAGAACTGAGAAATTCAACTGAAACAATTCCTGACACATTAATCCCTTCTTTTGTGGGTTTTTTTTCCTTCCCAGCTGCGCTACAAAGAAACCTTTGAGAACACCAAGGGCAAATATCACACGGTGAAGGATGCTCTGGACATTGTCTATCACAGGAAGGTCACAGATGACATCAGCAGTGTATGTACATCTTCATTCCTAATTAGTGTTTGATACTTAATAACCTAAAGTAGGCCATTTTGCCTTTTGTTCCATTTTAATTTGTCAAATAATTAGGATAATATCAGCCTTTTCAGTGTTGATTTCCTTCTTTCTCTGGAATATTGATTGCTGTTGATGTTATGAGTTAATCTCATTTCCACCCTTTTAGATCTACGGTTTCAGGGGGGGGAAAAAAAGGAACTTTTGTGTGGTCTGGAGTGTTCTCTTCAATTGTTTGACTTGATTCTTCAATTTTCTCTGTAGATCAAATATAAGGAAAATTACATGAGCCAGCTGGGGATCTGGAGATCCATCCCAGACCGGCCCGAGCACTACCACCACCGCCTGGTCACGGATGCCATCAGTGATGTGAGTTCAAGCAGCTCCTGCATGGCACAGGCTGGAAGTCAAAAGTGGTTTCCAAAATCAACCCAAATCTGCTTTCTCAACAAAGGGAAAGCAGCTGAAATTTTTCAGTGATTTACAATTTGCCCTGGCAGATCTGGGAACTAACCGAATCTGATGGCTAAAAATCGCAGCACATCCCTTGCCAAATTAACACATAGTCTTAATTAATTTCATTTGTTTTTGCTCAGATTTGTTTAGCCCTGTAACAACCTTTAATTGTACATTTCTGTACATACACAGTAACCCCTTACCTGTACATTATTTTGAATTCACACAGGAACTCCAACAGCTAATGATAGATTATGCGTGTTAATAAACTGAGTCCATCACAAAAATAGGAGAAACTAATTTATTTTATAATGGATGTGACTCTCTTTGCTGCACCTTGTGCTGAGGTTCATTTCAGCACCGATTATCTGCTTAAAACTGAGTCTTTTCCCTTCTTTTCTAAAGGTTAAATACAAGGAAGACCTGGAATGGCTCAAAGGCACTGGCTGCTATGTGTGGGATACTCCAAGTTTTGTCCTGGCAGAGAAGAATAAAGTGCTCTACAGTGGGGTAAGTGAAACCTTCTGAATTGTTCCTGAATGTTTTTGGACATTTGCTGTCCATTTACAACAATTTGTTGTTGGTAGAAAAGTTAAACTCACAAATGCAATAATTCTACCATTTTTTTTTGCCACAAGTTTTCTCTAAAGTCATGCTTTCATTGCCTTACCCTTCTCTGGATTAACACGGGCTGGGGTTTTGTGTGTTTGCTTTTCTTTGGCTCCAGTGTAAGTACAAAGAGAATTTTGAGAAGACCAAGTCCACGTTCAAGTACGTGGCTGACTCTCCAATCAATGAACATTTTAAATATGCTACTCAGCTGATGGATGGGGTAAGTAAAGATTTCTGTAGGCTCAGGCTTAAGTAGTTGTTCTGTGAGTAAATACAGAGTTGAAGGTTGTCCCTCCTTATAATCAGGCTTAAAGATGCTTTAAGATCAGACTAAAGCCATGAGAGACAAGGTGGTTTTTTTTCTGAGTATTAGGACAGAACAGGTTTGCAGAGCCTAGAAAGTGAAATCCCCACTCCTGTTCATTAATTTTTCATGGCAAAGGAACTTTTCTTTTGCTGACTCAAATAATGTTGCTGGTACAGTAACCTTGAGTGTTGGTTTTCATCTCAAAAAGGTGTGGAGGGAATTCCAATTGCTTTCCTAAAACATTGATAAAATCTTTACTGGTGTTAGAAAGACAGAGTTATGTCTGAAGTTGCCACAGCTCATTTAATTTCAGTGATTTTGCCTGGAATTTTTCCACTCTACATCTCAACTTTTTCTTATTTTCCGCCTGTGGTGCTAAAGAAACAATTTGCATAACCTAATAAGTAATGAACAAACACCCCTGGGCTTAAAATTCAAATCACTCCTGGAGTTTGTAGGATTAGTGCTCTACAGCCCAGGACAAATTCCATGGAAAACATCAGGTTCAGGGTGATTTGCATCAGCTTAGAGTTGGAATAGCACGTCAAAATCTGATGCTTTTCATTAAAGAAGCAGATATTTAGGTTTATATCTTAATATTTCATTCTTTTTCACCACCCATTGTGTTATATCATTACCTATCAGTGAGTTTATTACTATATTACCAGTTCTAGATAAGAAAAGCTGTTTCACAACAAATACCAGCATTTTTATGAAGATTGTTCAGTCTTATTATTGTTCATAGAGCAAATAAGGAAAAAAATTAATATCAGAAACATAAATGGGTAAAAATTTGTCAATGGGAGCTCCATATATTGAAATGAACTTGCCTAAATATCTTCTGTTATGTAAGTGATGTTTTTTAATAACATTGTGTTCTCTTTGGACTCAACTCAGGAATCTACAACACAGAGTTGCTTCTGCAGTTACCTGTCATGAAGAAAATCAGTCATAAAATTGGTTATTGAAAGGGTGGAATAGAGACATCCTTATACTGTTGGCCTTCCAGGGGCAATTTAGAAATGCATTTACCATATTCTCCCTTTTTTTTTTCCTTTGTTTTTTGGGGGGATTTTTTGTTTGTTTTCTTTGGTTGTTCTTTTTTTGTTTCTTTTTTGCTTGGGGTTTTTTTTCGTTTCTTTTTTGTTTGGTTTTGGTTTTGTTTTTAATTTATTTTTCTCTTTTGGACATGACCTTCAACCCCACCCTGTTAAGAGGTTATACCAGTGATCTCTCCGTATCTTAACCCTCTCTTGTTACACTGTATTGTGCTATCCTGAGCAGAAATTATATAAAGCAGCCTATGAGAAGCTCAAAGATAGGTACAGCGTTATTGTGGATGATCCCAAGAATCTGCTGGCCAAGTGGGGCAGCACTCTGAGCAGTCAGGTACTGTGGGAGCACCTGGAGCAGCTCTGTGTGCCACCTTCACCCCAGCAGTGTCACAGCCCTGTGATATCGTGGTGTTTCTTCACTTGGTCACTCGATCTCCATCCTGCCACCCAAAAAGGAGCCGCTTTTTGTGTGAGCTGCTCTGTCCATCTGTCCTGTATGTACTTCCATTATTGTGCATCAATGGACATCAGGAATCCCAGCCCTCCTGAAGCCACTGGAGAGGTTTTTAAAAAATGCTGAATCGAGCATTTATGTTTTATTACCTCTCTTTTCAAATCTTCTTACTCATTTCTAGATAAAGCTACAGGGACATATTTGCCTTAACCTCTAATTTACTCTCATCTCCCTCCCAAAAATTCATAATTTCTTAATGTGAGAGCAGGAAAATGTGTTAATATTTAGTCTTAGCGGTGTTAAATACTCAGATGTGAATTGTATGCACATGTGGATGGATACATACAGCACCTTGCCTAAATCTCTCCACTCTCCAAGTGCCTGGGATCTAGAGCTGTGTCGTTGTTCATGTCGTTCATGGGTCTCTCTTGTCCTTGGTTGCCATTTGCATGGACAGAAAAGCTATAAATCCTTTGCCAAGATGCTCCTGCAGCACGGATGCAATGAAATTCTGAGGCCAGATATGCTGACAGCACTCTACAACACATACCTGTGGAGCCAGGTAATCTGCAGAGCTGCTGCTCTGGGACACCTTAGACACCCACTGTAGCTGCTTGGACTTGGCATAGTCACTGCTCCCTCTATTTCCATGGATTTCAGACCCCAGAGCTTCCTCAATGTGCTTAATGCTGGCTGTGGTAAAATAAAACAGAATATCTGAAACAGTATTTGCTGTCACTGGGACATGGCTCAGCTCAGGCTGAGCTTGTCCCCATTTTCACCTTTCATTATAAACAATTGCTATGTATTTCATATATTTGTACAAAAAAGCAATTTTCCATACATTTCAGATATTGGATGTTAGCTCTTCCTGGTATTTCCCTAATCCAGTTCTCATTCTGACACCATTTCTTGGCCTGGCCACCTTTGATAACCCCAGTTCCTTAATTCAGGAAGAACGTGATGGATTTGCCAGGGAGATTCCAACATTCATCTCCTGCTGTGCCCAGGATGGTGTCAGACACAGAACAATATTTCTGCTCTGAAATCACAGCTGCTGGCTGTCCTCACCCTTTGCAGGGGGAAAAAATCATTCCTTTTAGTCAATTGGAATATAAATAATAGACAGGAAATGCAACAGTGGAAAACAATTCTGTCAGAGGGAATTGTAATTCTTTGTTATTGCCTGTGCCAGTAGTGAGATTCTTCAGTAATAAATTACTGAAGGTCTTTCAGACATTTTTGTTCCATTTTTTCTGTGGATTTCTATTCTTTCAGTAAAAACTCCTTGCAGGTNAAAGTTTCAACTGGATATGAATATTTAAAAATGAGATATTGTCCATTATGAAATTTAAAAGTCTCTAGTCTGCAAGTATTGATTTTTTTAGCTCAGTCCTGGATATTTTAGCTTGAAATAACCACAAAATTAATCAGACAAACAAACAGGCAGCCTCTAGGCAAGGAAGGGGTTTGCAATTCAGCTCATGGTGCATGTTCTGCTTTCTTTGGCTTTGTGGGAGGGTTTTGCAATTTTATCCATGGGTATAATCCCACCTCTGGAAGAGGTTTTGTCCTGCTCTGTGTGATTAACTTAGAGCCTTTCCCCATCTCCAGATTCAGTACAAGAAGGACTATGAGAAGAAGAAAGACAAATACACCACAGTTCTGGATACTCCAGAATATTTACGGACCACGAAGGTCAACAAACAGATCAGTGACGTAAGTGTGGATCCTTTGGGATGGGATAATCACCCCCAGGGGATTTCCGACTGCCACCAAGGATTCCAAGAAATAATCCAACCCCCAATTTGTCCCTTTCAGATCATTTACAAGCTGGAATACAACAAAGCCAAGCCCAAGGGCTACACCACCATCCAGGACACGCCGATGCTGCTGCACGTGCGCAAGGTCAAGGACAGGATCAGTGATGTGAGTAAATCCTCTGTGGCTTCAAAACACACACAGAATTCACTTTTTAACCTGGTAGCCAATGTTTGTAACTCCCATGTAACACTGTCAGTGAAAATCATCACCTTCTTAGACCATATTGGCCTGTAAAACTCTACCTGCATTCAGTGCTTTTTCAAAACCCAGTTTTTAGGAAGTTTTTCATAGAATTTTCTTCTGGAGCTCTTGAAACACTTTTATGCTGGGATAAACCACCCCTCACTAGAAATAAAAGGCATGAACTAGAAGTGGTCTCTAAATCATTAATTTGGAGAGGTTTTTTCTGGTTTTTCTTCCTCTAGTGGCTTTTTTTTTTTTTTNGGGACATGGCTCAGCTCAGGCTGAGCTTGTCCCCATTTTCACCTTTCATTATAAACAATTGCTATGTATTTCATATATTTGTACAAAAAAGCAATTTTCCATACATTTCAGATATTGGATGTTAGCTCTTCCTGGTATTTCCCTAATCCAGTTCTCATTCTGACACCATTTCTTGGCCTGGCCACCTTTGATAACCCCAGTTCCTTAATTCAGGAAGAACGTGATGGATTTGCCAGGGAGATTCCAACATTCATCTCCTGCTGTGCCCAGGATGGTGTCAGACACAGAACAATATTTCTGCTCTGAAATCACAGCTGCTGGCTGTCCTCACCCTTTGCAGGGGGAAAAAATCATTCCTTTTAGTCAATTGGAATATAAATAATAGACAGGAAATGCAACAGTGGAAAACAATTCTGTCAGAGGGAATTGTAATTCTTTGTTATTGCCTGTGCCAGTAGTGAGATTCTTCAGTAATAAATTACTGAAGGTCTTTCAGACATTTTTGTTCCATTTTTTCTGTGGATTTCTATTCTTTCAGTAAAAACTCCTTGCAGGTAACTTTGAGTATGTTTGAGTTCAAAAAAAGAAGTGTCTGACCTGCATGTCCCTCCGAGTTCACTTTGTGTCATCATTGATTATTTGTTTATCATTTTCCATATTTTGTCTGTTGCAGTCCCATTTCAAATGCATGGTTTTATTTTCTGATAAAGGGTAGAGCATGAAAATTCTTTTTAAAAAAAAAGTGTTCTAACCTTTTCCAGCTGCCTTGAGGCTGCCTACAATTAATTCCCGTTCTTGGTGAAGCTGTTCTCACTGAACTCTGAAAAAAGGTTTAGAAACCTGAGCAGGGTAAGGTGGTCTTTAAGAAAATTATTACCAAGGCACAAATCCTGCTGCCAAAGCCTTGAAAATATCCTGGCATTGTGATGTATTTGGTAATGTTTTTATCTCCTGATGTGTGAGATGATTTACATTTCTCTTCACTCTGATCACAGAATCATTAAGGTTGGAAGAGACCTCTAAGATCACCAAGTCCAACTTTTTGCTCACATTTGAGGTAAATAATTGCATTAAATTCCATTTTAATATTAA
>VYZR01085062.1:29430-45949 GCA_013400675.1 Oxylabes madagascariensis
TTGGTAAAGACAAACCAGCTCCTCAAAGATGAGGCATCTATTGGTGAATGATGCTACTGCTTGCTTTTGAAATGAGTAGGAGTGGTGCAACCCAAACTTATTTGGCAATGCTGGCTTTTAAGGCCTTGGATTCCTTGTTTTGCTCTAATAGTGACTGGAAAGGAATCTTAATGAAGCAGAATCCTAAATTAGTACTAACGTGTGCAAGGAGGAATGTTGCTGGTATCTCTTTTGGTCCAAACCCTCCTCATGTTTTTCACGTTCTCTTCAGCAATTACGCTGTCAGGGATGGTAACTGATTGACAGCTATGCTTTGCATATTGGACAAGTGAATGACAGAAGAAAAGCGGTCTTTGTGGCTTCGGGAGAGGCCTGGTTTGTCTTGGGTGGAATAGATGCAATTTTATGCTGTTATTTAAAATGCAGGAATTAATTGCAAGAAGTAATGCCAGCTCGCTTGTGAACCAAATAGGAAGGAAGTAAACACTGTAAAATAATTATGCAAATATATTCTTGTGCTCTGGGCTTATTAACTTGCTTATAATATCTTTATGGTACTGCCTAGTAATGGCAAAGTTATCAATCCTAACAATCTCTTTGAGATGGATTTTTTTCTGATACTTCCATTGTCTCAACTCTTAAAGAAGCTAGAGAGTGATATTGTGGGAGAAAAACTGGTAAAAGTTTAATATTAGAGTGCAATTAAATTACAAGTTAAGAAGTCTCAATGGCAGACAAAGAATTCTTAACCTGCAGAAGTGAAAGACTTAGCTCTCTCCTTGTTGATACTGACCTGATGAAAAAGGCTTTCTTATGGCACCTTCACTGTACTTGATAGTTTAGAAACCTTAGCTGAAATTTTTATAGTACTGAAATATTTTGTTGTATGTGTTTCTTACTTCTATCATTTTCCCAGGTGCAGGACCTTCTAAGTGGAACCACCCTGGTAAACAGAGCTCTTGAAATGCCAATGTCTTTCTCCACTGGAAGGGCTATGCTGCATCGTATTCCTACAAGTGCATTTTTGATGTTACAGTTTTGATACTCCTTATATGCATGTTCAGAAATATTTTAAAAACATTGAAGTGCATAAACTCCCTTGCAAATTCTCTGTAGACAAGCTTCAGGTTGACTTAAAACCTTTAGTGGCTAATTAATTTGAATAAACAGATGAGAATTTTTACTAAGTACTTGCAGTAAGGCTTCTTGAGCCACGTGGTGTGATTATGCCACTGTATTAAACACAGTATTTTTAGGAAAAAGCATGTGTGTACAGTTTTTGTTGGATAATTAAATGAGGCACAAAAAGATAGTCCTCTTTGGTCCTGACCTTGTGAATTCATTTAGCTTGCAGTTCTGTTATTTTAGTTGAGATGTTGTAATGCTTTCCAACACCATAGTGGTTCCTGAATACCAAAAATTTATATGTATTTGCTGGCATCTGCCATCTATCACCTTAACCTCTGAGCTCCTCTTTTCCCAAAACCTCTCCTTAAAGGAGTTTTTTTTTCCCCTCTGCTTCCGTAGTCTGTTGTGAATATTGCGGGCATTGACCTGCTAGGGTTTATTTATAATAAGGTGTGTCAAGTCTGTAGCTTGAGTTCGTGGCCTTGTTTTATACAAAATGTTGTAAAAATGAATACTTGATCTTCACTGAGTGAGAAACTGAGATATTTTACCCCAAACAAAATAATGTATGTAGTGCACGCTGTCCAAGGGGACTTAAGAGTTCATTAAAGGTCATTAGCCAGATATCTTAACTTCTTGGCTTTTGTTGTCATGAAAATATTTCCATGTTGCTGTGGCATGTCTAAAAATAGTGACTACATTCCCACATTTTTGTGCTGTTCCAAATAAAAATGCATCCTGTTGATCATACAAAAATATCCAATGGATATCTACTTTAAAAAAAATCAGTTTTGTTTTCTTGAAGATTTAGGGGAGGTTCACCAAGCAGGAAGAAAGATGTTTGCAGATGGGAACTCTTCAGATTTTAGTGGTAAAGACGTATCTTTCAAGAAGAAGGAGTTCTTTTATTCTGTTCTTTCAGTTTAGTTCCTTAAGCCTCAAATGCTATACAATCTAAATGCCAAATGGAGAATAATTTAATGAAAGACATTTTTGTATAGTGTTTTCTCTCTGAAAACAAATGAAAATGATGCATGCTTGTCCTATCTGGGGGAGAAACCCAACAGTCGAGGACTTCAGTGTGCTCAGACAAAATGCAACTCATTACAGGAGTATAGATATTCTAGAAGCTATAACTTACTTTAGGGTATGTTTATGTTCAATCTTATGGCTTCATCTTTGCTCAAATCATGTAATTTTTTCAAACAACAAAACTTTGCTTTTCCCCGAAAATATACAGTCCAAGTAATGTCATAGTCAAGAAGGGATTACCAAATATCCATCATGATTGAGGAAGACTGGGGTGGTGTGCGTGCTGGCAAAAGATGCAGACCTGAAACTGGAAAGCTGACTGTAGCATTGGGGTGGGCACAGGTTTGTTATGAGGTGTTAGGATCCCCCTGGAATCTCAGAGTGTTGGAAAATTGTTGATATGTGTTGTATGGTAGTAAGGAAGGTGAAACAAACACTTGTAACAATACATTTCAGTGTATCAAATGTATCTTTTACACGGTGTGAGTTTCTGGCAGGGCTGTTGGAAGAGCATGGATGAAGGAAAATTAATTTCTATAGGGTAAACCAAAGATGACCACTAATTCCTGTCTCCCTTGAACGAGTTGCTGCCACAGATAGTTCTGCTGGTCTCTAACCTTTCCTGAAGGCAGCCTTCAAGGGCTTGTCTAGTTCCTCCTCAGTCTCCCTTAGAACTGTTTTGCTTCTCACCTTCTCATCGTAACCCTTTATGTGCCTTCACCCTCTAACTTTTAATGCTTGTTGTAACCTAGCTGATGGTCCTGGTAAGGTGTTCCTAAACCTCCTCATTCTGAGTTTGAAATTAAAGGAGGTAGAGTAAGGATTGACTTTACTGGATGCTTATCTGTTGGATTTGCATAATTTAATAGAGGGAAGGAAAGAACAGAAAGATGGTTGTGATGACCTGTGAGCTTTCTGGCCTGGAATTTGGAAAACCCTCGAGAGGGGAGTGGTGGACAAAGAAGTGCTTATAGAATTAACGAAGAAGGGGAAGGAAGAGGAATGGAATCAGAATGTTCAGAGCCCGTACTTCTAATGAGATACTGCAGAGAGTTTGGTGCAGAGGACGTGATGAAGCAGGTGACTCACCAGCTGCCTGGTGGCACGAGGTGGCCAGGGCTGTGCTGTAGAGGCAGCCGGTGTGCATGTGCTTGTGGAGGATGTGCCAGCTGATGCTGTGGGCAATCTTTTTGGCGCTTAATTTCTCTGATTCAGTTTTACAGCACAGCTGCTGTGTGGGACCAGCTCCTGGGTGCAACTGTTGCTATATTTATGAAATGCAAATGCACAGGATTCATCTTTGACTGCGGCAAGGAAGGTTATAGATAATAAATGCTAATTGTTTGGTAATGAGAGAGGTGTCACTTCCCAAATCAGCTTAAGCTATTCTTTTGTTATAAGCAATTGTAGTCTTTTGTTTGCTACAGCAAATGACGACTTTTACACAACAGAAGAAGATGGTGTACAGAAATTATCCTAACACTGATATCAGTATGTTCAAGTATGATCTTGTTCAGATCCCTAAGTGGATTTTGTCCTTATGTCTAAAGCAGCAGCTGGTGGAGCTGGGGAGTTGTGATGCCACCAAACAGTAGCTTCCCAGAAAGTGCAACAGCACAGGTTTCTCCCTTCCTGCACCTCTTGGAGCTTTTGCCTGTAGCAGGAGTTATTTTTAAATCAACTGAACAAAAACATTTGGGATTTTTCCGATCATAGTGAAACCCGGGGAAAAAGAGAGGTAATATTTTTCTTTTGAAGTACAAATTCCAGGTAATGGGACTCACCACTCAGTAGCTATGCAAAGGATAAGCACTATGCTCTTAATGTCAGTATTTTTAGAGCTGGGTCCCTGTGCATGCTATTTAATGATGAAAAATGCGTTTAATACGGGAAATCCTGTTTGGGTGCTGCTGGAATGCTGCTGGGATGTATATCAGAAACAAATTTCTTCAGCAGAACCAACAGCTGTTTTTGAGATGCATTTGACAGACATGGATCTGGACAGTCTGGACTGTCAGGCTTTGATTTTGGTTTTTGGTCTTCTAATTTAAAAAAAAAAATCTCAAGCTAGTAGTAATACCTCTATTTGTCAGGATCAGCTGGTGTCTGGACTTAGTGAATGAGTCTGAATTATATTCCTTTTACATTTCTCACTTTGGATCTATAGACTCTGCTTATAACAAATCTGGGATTTTTATTAGCAGCTTAGTATTTTAAATATAACTTTATCTATACTAGCTTTTCTAAGTTTGTAATTGTGTGCCTAGTCTCATTTGTGGGCACTGAACTTTGAATTTACAGATCCATCTCTCCTTCACTCTTTCAAAGGAACCTATTTATAGCTCAGCAGAGCAAACAGCAATGTTTTTCAAACTTTGTAACTGCTGTGGAGCATGAGAACTAGAGAGCTGAGGAAATAAAATAGCTATTTTCCTAACTGTAATTGATTTTCCCCTTCTCTCATTTCTTATGAATAAGAGAACCAAACTGTAAGCTTAATTGACAGCAAATGTATTCACTAGAAAAAAAAGGATAAATTGAGGAAGTAATTCTTTCATCTTCAAAGAAAATACCGAGGATTTTCCTGTCTTGTTGATTGTGGTGGGCTTATTGAATGCTGAATGGTGCTGGAGTTACTTGTGAGGCAGCTCTGCTTCTCTGCAATCTTAGGTGTTTATCAAAAGGGATACGAATATATGAAGTTGGTTTTGGTTTTGTTGTGGTTGAACAAATGTTTCTAGGTAATATTTTAACTCAAATTTATGAACAAATTGATATTTCTGTGACTTGTTCAGAAAGTTGTTACATGGGCAGCTTATTTTTTTCTCAGTAGTGGAGGTCTGCATAGATACTTCTCCTGATCCATTCCTCTCTCACCTTTTTAACATAGCTTAATGCTTAATACACTGAAAATACTCAGCTAGGAAACATGAATTTAACACAACTGCAACCATTCAAAATTCTTCTGAGTCACTTTGAATAGCCCAGAGCTGGTGGGTGGGAGGAGGCAAAGTGGGAGAAACAATACTTTGTACCACCCAAATTGAGCAATAAGTTATCACTGCATGGGGTTTCTGAGAAATCCAAAATTGTTGGTCTTCAGAAGATGAAGCTTTAATTATAACCTCTGAAATGTTGCTTGCCCTTATTTATTTTCTCAAAATTCTGGTCAAGGTTTTCTGTCCAGTTTTATTCCAACTTTTGAAGGCCTTTCACAAATGCAAGTGGACTTTTTTATTAAATGTCTTACAGAATTGGTGTCAGTTCAGAATTGCAGAAGGAGAATAATATGCTTGGCACACGGAGTGAATCTTGACACAGGCAGCTGATGAACAGTGGGGAGAAAAAGGGCATTTTAAACTTAATATGTGCTCATCAGAAGAATTTTGTAATAGAAATTATTAAGTGGAAGTGGAAAAACCCCATTACATTAGGTTCAGTGTTGATTGCTCTACTGCATACAGTGAAGTTTTTGCTTCTCTTTCAACTTTTAATTCGGCAGTTGCTGCAGTCCGTGTAACTCTGTTCTTGCTGACAACATCAGGTAGGCATGTTTATTATGGTGGGGTGTTTTGAAAGCTCTAATGGCAAGAAGAGTTCAGGGTGTGGATGAAGGCTGAGAAAGGACTCTGTCTCAGAGGTATGCAAGAACTACAATTTCTGTTTCACCTCATGGAAGAAAATGATCTATGGTTAATCATGTTGCCTTCCTCCTCCTCCTCATTATGGTGCTGAAAGGTAGAGAGGATAATAGGGAAGGATGTGTGCCAGAGCTGAGATGGCAAAGAGAGATCCAAGGGAACTCAATTTACTGGTTTGAGAATCCTGAAACCAATTACTGTGCCTGGGCTGGTACTAAAGAATGAGGAACTGGGGATACCTCTCTCCTTAGTAGTATTAACTTCATAATTGTCAGATTGACACCTGAGTGTAATCCCAAGTGTCTGTCACTGGCTCATCTACATGCCCTGTTTCTTAAGCTGAAAACGAGCAGCTTAGCTTGGGGACAGACACGGGGCCGGGACGGGAGAGGAGCGAGTGACAGCACTCAGCAGCAGGCAGCACTGCCCTCGGTGAGTTATACAAACTCTAACCTACTCTGTTTAACTGTGCTACTATTCCAAACAGTAAGGTATGCAGTATAAACCTTTACCTATTAAACTCCCCTGAGCAAGGCAGGGCACCATTCTGCCTGCTAATAGTACTAATAGCAGGAAGTGAATGACTTAATTTCCCTCTCTTCTGCTGACAAATTGCTCTTCTAAAGTGGGCTGGAACAGAGTTGGAGTGAAAAAAACCCTTCCTAGTATTTCAGTCATGTTTTTTTTGTGATTTNTAGACTTTTAAATAAGTCTTTCCAATACTACAACTAGTTGAATACGCTGTGCTTACTACTCTTTGACTTGGTAGAGTGCTTGTGCTTGGTCACATGCTGTCTTTGTTCCTTTTCATTTTATGGCAAGGATAACCATAATCTTAAAAGGCAACCATTCTAATTATTGAGGTAATAAATAGTTAAAGTAGCTGTAGCCCAATGATGCAAGCCATTGTACCATCTCCTACAGGTGTTTTCTCATAAAGGGCAGATGGCTGATATGTTACTGACTCCTCAGGGACAACAAATTAGAAGAAGGCAGATATATTTACTACTTCTAGAAAACAAATTTAACTCCATGTAATTTCATTCTTTTAAAGGTTTCTCCTTGTTTGTGTCCTTGACAGAAAGGTTTATGTAACCTTTATTAAGAAATGAAGAAAATATACAGAATTTTGTTCTTGCTGTTTAAGTTACAAGCCTTTAGGAATCGTTTATGTGGGTGAGCAGGTATAAATTACAATGGTTTATATACAGAATTTGTAGTAAAAGTATTACCAAATCTAAGCAAAAATCACATAGTGGGCTTCAACTAATAAACTGGTTTATTAATAAAATAAGAAGAGAGTTTATTTTGTTTTTCTACATGATACCCTTGAGCCTTTTTTTAGGACTGAAATAGAAGGCGGCACTGGCTGACTGAATCCATCTTCTGCCGTGTCAGACTGCTATGCAGCAGAGTATTTCCTCAACTGTTTGTATTCCTTTCCAAATTCCCATTGCAGTGGTGCTTGTGTTACTAGGTCAGCTTTGTCTTTTAATAGCCTTGTGTATATTCTAGTTAACTTTATTTCTAGAGAGCTGCAATTGCCTGTGACCTCTTCTGTGTTTTACCATAGCTAGCATTTTGGGAATACTCTCTTGCAGAACAGACTCTTGTGCAGCTCTCCTGGTTTTGAATTAATCTGAAGGAAATTACTAGATTGGCTCTTGAGAGCAATTTGTAGAAAGGTTCGAATAGTTTTGCTGTTATCATAGTATTTACTTCTCTCATGGCTACATTATGGGCTCTCAAAACTGTCATGCTATCAAATAGTAAGCAAGTATTTTTTTATTAGTTCATAAATGCTTTTTCATCATGGTTTTTTAGCTGGTTTTTTAAATGCTTTCATTTGTCATAGGCATAATTTGGAAAAAAGTTTCATAATGAAAAGATTACAGCAGTACCTTTTTAGACTACTTTTCTGTATTCTCTTTTAACTAAATATTTGGATTTTGCGTTTCTTTGTAACTTGTTATGCTCTCCATTTTTATAAGTGTTTTGTGTGGCACTACAGTGGTAGTGGTGTTCTATGGGGTGTTTGTTAGAACCATCTGTCTTTCTGGATCCTGTCTAAGAAAGCAACAAAAAGCCATAACCAACTGTAATTAAAAATGTGGGTTTGGGTATATTGTTGCCTACATGTTGTAGTGACTTTTATTTTTCCCTGTGACCTCTACATTTGGTAAAAACCCCAATATTCTTGTATATGATAATAATAGTTGACAAGGCTGTTTTCTTATGTGCCATATTTCAGTGAAGCTACTGCAGGGGCTCCGTGCCCTGTGTGTGCATGCCCATCACTTGACAGACCCATTGGAAGCCCAAGCATGGGTGAACTTGGGCTTGATCAGCCCCTCTGATTTAGAACATCAACCTTTGTCCTTTGTGTCTTTTGCTTGTGTTTTGCATCTGGTACTTCACACTTCTGTATCTTTTTTTTTTTTCCTCCTAATGACTGTTGTTTTACCTCTCATACAATCCAGTGTTGTGTTTTGTTCATGGCTATTAGTAAGGATATAAATAAGATGATATCTAATCTCTCATTAAACATTTTGGAACAGCCGTGTTGCACCCTCAGCAAATTTGCAGATGCCACTGAGCTCAGTGGTGCAGTGGTGCTGAGAGGACACACCTGAAGGATGGGATGCTGTCCAGAGGGACCTGGACCAGCTCCAGAAGTGGGCCCATGGGAACATTGTGAGGTTTAACAGGACCAAGGTGTTGCACCTGGATTGGGGAAATCCCCAATATCAACACAGGCTGGGGATGAACAGATTCAGAGTAGTCCGGCCAAGAAGGGCTTGGGGATGCTGGTGGGTGAGAGGCTGGACATGACCCAGCCATGTGCATTTGCAACCCAAAAAGCCTGGCGTGTCCTGGGCTGCATCCAAAGCCCTGTGGGCAGCAGGGGAGGGAGGGAATTCTGCCCCTCTGCTCTGCTCTGGTGAGACCCCACCTGCAGTGCTGCATCCAGCTCTGGGGTCCAAGCACAGGAAGGACAGCAGCCTGTTGGAGCAACTCCAGAAGAAGCCACCAAGTTGGTTAGATGGGTGGTACCCCTGTTATATGAGGAAGGGCTGCGAAAATTGAGACTGTTCAGCCTACCAGAAAAGATGGGGAGAGAGAGTACTTGCAAGAGCATGTAGTGACAAGACAAGGGGGAATGACTTCAGACTGAAAGTAGGTTTAGATTAGATAATTAGGAAAAAATACTTTACTGTGAGGATGATGAGGCACTGAAACAGGTTGCCAGAGAAGTTACAGGTGCCCCATCCCTGGAAGTATTGGAACTAGATGTTAAGGTCTCTGCAAACCATTCTATGATTCTTTCTTTACTGTCTGTTAANTTTTTCTTTCGTTTTGCATCTTGGTCTTCCCCCTTCTGGTTCTTTTTTTTTTTTCCTCCTAATGACTGTTGTTTTACCTCTCATACAATCCAGTGTTGTGTTTTGTTCATGGCTATTAGTAAGGATATAAATAAGATGATATCTAATCTCTCATTAAACATTTTGGAACAGCCGTGTTGCACCCTCAGCAAATTTGCAGATGCCACTGAGCTCAGTGGTGCAGTGGTGCTGAGAGGACACACCTGAAGGATGGGATGCTGTCCAGAGGGACCTGGACCAGCTCCAGAAGTGGGCCCATGGGAACATTGTGAGGTTTAACAGGACCAAGGTGTTGCACCTGGATTGGGGAAACCCCCAATATCAACACAGGCTGGGGATGAACAGATTCAGAGTAGTCCGGCCAAGAAGGGCTTGGGGATGCTGGTGGGTGAGAGGCTGGACATGATCCAGCCATGTGCACTTGCAACCCAAAAAGCCTGGCGTGTCCTGGGCTGCATCCAAAGCCCTGTGGGCAGCAGGGGAGGGAGGGAATTCTGCCCCTCTGCTCTGCTCTGGTGAGACCCCACCTGCAGTGCTGCATCCAGCTCTGGGGTCCAAGCACAGGAAGGACAGCAGCCTGTTGGAGCAACTCCAGAAGAAGCCACCAAGTTGGTTAGATGGGTGGTACCCCTGTTATATGAGGAAGGGCTGCGAAAATTGAGACTGTTCAGCCTACCAGAAAAGATGGGGAGAGAGAGTACTTGCAAGAGCATGTAGTGACAAGACAAGGGGGAATGACTTCAGACTGAAAGTAGGTTTAGATTAGATAATTAGGAAAAAATACTTTACTGTGAGGATGATGAGGCACTGAAACAGGTTGCCAGAGAAGTTACAGGTGCCCCATCCCTGGAAGTATTGGAACTAGATGTTAAGGTCTCTGCAAACCATTCTATGATTCTTTCTTTACTGTCTGTTAAGGTGCTTGAAGAAGCTTTAGATGTTTAGTTTGCTTTGCAATTTTCAGCTCTATTTGATTTATGATGGTACTGTCTTCTGTCACATTCAGGTGACAAACTGTGGCTGCTGTTGTGGAGCTGCTTATGCAAAGAAGGAGAGGAGATGAGTTCTTGGGAGTGTTGGGAAGGTTGTAAAGATACATTTTCCAAAAATATCTGTCAAGATTTGTCATCACTCTTTTAAGACACCAGTATAGCAGAATGAGTTCTGAAACTGCAGTGGTGTAATGTTTGAGCACTGAAACATCTATAAATGGATGTAAACACGTGCTGGCTGAAAGTAAAGAGTTTTTGGCAAAATAGGGATGTGAAAGCCATGTGTCTCAGTTTGTTCTTGATCTCCAGTATATGCCTTCCTTTCTTCTGAGAGATAAATAAATTATCAAATTGCATCTGTGTATGCCTTGGCTGCTTGTAGATCAAATTTTTGAGCAGGCTGCATTGATTCTATCACTGTTTTTTTCAAAACTATTATCTGGAACATATAGGCAAGCTGTCATATAGCAAATGCTGTAGGTTAAGTATGGGTGATGCCAGATAAGAGGAAAAAATGTAGGCTTGTTCACACAAATATTTAATTTTGTGTAAAATGACTTATTAACATTTTTCCCAATTCATCTGGTAATTGTAAAAAGAACAACAGTATAAGAGTTGCTTGTTAAAATGATGGTTATTCTTAAAGAAATTGAAGAGTGTTCAAGCACTTAATATTGAAGATAATGAAACTAATTTAATTTAGTGAAATGAACGTAGTGTCTCTATAATTCTTGGGATTCTAGGTTGAGTGCAAAACCTTGAATTAGTTGGGCAAGAAGATTTCCTTTTTATGGAGGATGTTAAACACCTCTGTCAAACCATTTCTCAGAGTGTGCTCCTGCAAAATAACAGTAAATCTTAAATCCCAACATTTTGCACTTGCAAGTCTGTGTTCCAGAAGATGAGTGGGAAAATTTAAATTTGAACATCTACAAAAGTCCCTTCAGGAGATAATGCCTATTCAGCTTGAAAAAAGAAAAAAATATTTTCATAGACAAGGAAAGAAAGACGCATTTTTTTTGTTCTCATTCTGGAATAGCAAGTTTTCATTTTCATCTTAAGAGACACAAACTATTCAGTGTGCAGCATGATAACTGTACAGAAAACTTGCAAATGCTTATTCATTGACCGCAAATCCAGTGAAAGGTTGTAGGGCTAGTAATCATCTCTATATTCTCTGCACCATTTCAGCATTCAAATCTCAGATGCAAGTACAAAGTAGATTCGACCTTAAATGTTTGTGCTATTTGTGAGACAGTGAAATAGTATGGGACTTCCTAAAGCAGAATCAATAAAAATACATAAATGCAAAAGGCTACACAAACATTTGTGTAGCACGTCCATGGGGGTTGGGAGCCGTGCAGAGGAGAGGAGGAAGGAACGCTCCTTTAATTTGCTGGTGCTGTGATACCTTTGGGAAATAACAAAGTAGGGAGAACAGTATAGTTCATGATCTTTCATAATCCTGTCTTTGCTGTGGCGGAAGTGCTCGGAGGGGTTGTACTGCTATAGCTGTTCTTCCACAGTTTGTTTTGCTGGGAAGAAGGTGATATTTCCTTATGCAGTAAGGAAGGTGCTTCCTTTTAGCCCCGTGCCTTTGTGTTTGTGCTGCAGCTGACTAGCTCCAATTCTGCTCTCTATTTTAAGTGGCTATTACAGCGCTGCTTTCTTTTGGCAGTAGCTCATACATAACAAAGCAACTTCAGTGTATATGACGTATGGCTTTACCTATTTTATGCTTATAGTGGTTGGAGTAGGAAAAAAAAAAAAACTGAGGAAGAGGAGGAGTTGCTTTGTACTGGAACACAAGAAATACATACATTAAAATCTGCCCAGAAGTCACCTGGCAGCTATAGATTGGGACAGCCTGAAACATTTCTTTCTAATGAAAATGTTGCATGGCCTTGTTACAGGGAGCAATTGTACAAAAGGACTTCTACACACTCAGTTCAGTCATGTTGTGTATGGAAGCTAACTCATATTATGAATTTGGTGCTGCAATACCTTCTCTAGTATTCAGTTAAAGTAGACCCACCATACTATTGCTGTGCTTTAAGCATATGCTAAAGCAATAATATTTTTTTTTCCTTTGGTCTAATACAACTTCTGTCGACTTGATCTGAAACCAGAAAAATACCTTTCTTGTTTTATGGGGGATGATGCTTCATGAGCATTGTAGAGTTCTTTGTTTACCATAGCATCTTTTTTTATGTGGTGAAATGTGTGCGATAGGCAGTTGGGAAAAGAAGCAAACAGCATTATTAAAAAATGCACTTTTGGAAACCTTGTCCAGGGCTTTGTCCAAAAATAAGAATACTTTTTTTTCAGGAAAAGGATTAGTGGAAAGTAAGTATTATGTTAAGATAACTTTCTGATGTAAAGGCTCTTAATACCTTGTTGTAAAAGTTAATGTTTGATGAGAAGCTGTCTAGCTGATGTGCTTGTATAGCTACTGTATACTGTTGATATACCTGCAAGCTGTGAAAGTCACTGACATCCTTTAATTGATACTCCAATGCTATTTTTTCCAAGAAGAATTGGAAAAATATATTCCTTTCTGAAAAATGATAAGAGAACTTAAATAATTCTGAGTTGTATGATGTGCATACAGTTTGCCCTTAAAAGCCAGAGAGTGACTTAGCCTGTTTTCAAATGGGATTTTTTATGATAGTTCCAGATGTTTGTAGTTTGTGTGATTTAGCACTAAAAGGATTTTTCAAAGGGTTTTAGCCGTGACTAAAAGGGCAGTAGATCATTGGTAATCTGTGGCTCTGTGAATTGGTGCAAACTTCAATTTTGAGTCTAGGCTTGTTCCTCTGTTTGAACTTATGTCTGAGGCATGAGTATATGTGCAAGCAGCACAATTTGCTGTTAGCAGCCTTTAATGCTTTTCTTTTTAATAAAAGAAAGCAAGTCAGTTGTCTGAAGAATAGTGTAAAGCACTTGGTGAATACCGATGTCACTTTGTTACTATTGATGGAAGTCACATTTTTCTGCTAAACACAGTCACTAATTGATGCTGGAGGCTTCTGGCACTATTGAGTGTGAAAATAGGGGATTCCTGCTCGCAAGCACTAAAGAGAAAGTCTCCTCCAGCACAATGCATGTAAACTTTTGAGATTAAAAAGCAAAACAGAATTGTGTTCAGAACTGTTTTTCCTATATTTATAATGAATTCACTAAGTTATGAGCACATTCTGGGTCTGTTGGGTTGTGCTTTTAACTCAGTCAGAATTGCTTACAGTTTTCATTCTGACTGCAATGCTTGTTTTTGTGCAAGTGCTTCTGAAAATTCTTCTCCCTAACCCTATTTTTAGTTAATTTTTTTTTCCTTGCTGCCCCCACCATGTTTCTGAGGGCTTGCCTGCCTTTCAAATCCATGAAGAAAACCCAAAACTTAATTCAAATTTGCCACAGTGATATGAAGAGTAGTACAGAAAAACCACTAAAGGTTGTATATGGCTTCTCAGGAATATCTGTTTATCTGTCTTCCCTATATACATATAGGAAGATACATCATATATATCTTAAATTGAGGCTGTGTGGGAAGGTGCAGTATTTTTCAGCTCAGGTGTCCCTGAATTTGGAGCCAGATTGGAATTTGATTGCCTGTGAGTGTGAGTTCTAGATGCATTATGAAAGATAGAAACGTTTTTGTCTGAGGGGCGAGGTTTCTCTGGAGGTTTGGGGTGCACCCCTGCTGTAGTAGCCTGGCTGGTAGGAGCTGCTGGGAAGAGGGAGCTAGAAGACATCTTGGCGAGGTGTACGAGCTTTTTAAGGAGTGTTGCTACTCTTCCAAAGCAGAACTGTCTTCTGTCACCAACAGCTTCAGGGTAACACAGAGAGCAGCCAAATCCCAATGGTGAGTGTACTATAGCCAGTGCAGTGCTGCTACCTTAACACATTTTTTTCTCAAGAAAAACTTAAATTATACGTTTGTAAACTAAAGGTACTGATGAAATGTCTGATTATTTCTAATGTAATTTAATTTACGATAGTACTAATTGGGATTAGGGTGTGGTATGGCTTAATAGAATTGGTGTCATCACAAGAAAAAGGTACATCAGAGAGGAAATCTTTGACAATGGATCAGTGAAGTTTTATTATCTGATGAGGGTAGGAAGTGTTTTTATTTTTTTTTTTGTTTCCCCCTTCTTTCTTTGTACTACTCATGACCTGAGATTTATCCTTGTCTTCTTGAGATGCAGTTTCACCAACTGGTACTGAAAGCAGTGATTTTCTTGTGCTCCTCTGCTCTTGTCTCTCTTGTTCTTTTCATCAGTCAGGAGTGAGCTTAAAGTACTGGGTACCTATGGATTGGATTGGAGTGTGATATATGTTAAACCCATCCTAAACACATGTTCCTAATAAAATGTTCCTAAACTGCCATCTCAGTTGATGAGTAATACAGGCTTTTATTGTATGCTTCTTCTGTGTCCTCCTTGAAAATCTGAGGTATGATTTAAATACAAGTCAATATGTACAGACAGACCATTAACTACAAAAATCTTAATGAAAGCTCAGATTTACATTTTCCCACAGGTGGTTTTAAAGTATCACTGGATGTACAGTATGTGACAGCTCTGTAATCTCATAAATCACTATTAAAGTCCAAAGCTAGTTCCACTGTTCAGTGGTTTCTGGTGTCACAGTTCAGGTTTGTCTTATGTCAAGAACCTGGAAAATATGAGACACATACAAACTGTTGCATTTCTCTTCTGTTCACCTTTTTTTTTTTTTTTTAAGATCGTGGTCCTGTCAATTCAAAGAAAGGAAAAAGTACACCTTGACCCTTACTTCTAATCTTCTCGTGTAACCGATGGACTGCTGAAACAATAGCAGTCACATCTGATGCAATATCTTATTTATAGATGGAAGCAGCTGCATCCTCTGTCTTTGCATGCAAGGAGACCTATTGTTTTCAAGTCTCCTGGTTAATGAGACTGTGGGAAAATGAAGGCCTACCATACAAGCACTATCAAAAATAATTATTTAACACAAAAAGGAATGGAATATGCGGCTGGTCCAGCTGGCACTTGAGCTAGGTGTAAATGAAGAAGTTATCAGTGCTGACAGTTATGGGTTTACTCATGGATTCTCATATCGTATTTAGCATTTGGCTCATTAAAAATACCGATTTCCACAGGCCTGCAATTTCTGATGACTGAGCCCTGAACATTGAGTAAGTTCAATTTGTAGGGAAAAAACCCTGTTACATTTCTTTGCCACCACTGAACCTGTTCTTCCCTCCACACTCCCCAGGTGGGTTATGTGCCGAGAGTGCCTGGCTGTGCCGGCAGCAGGTGCCTCTGTCCAATCCTCACCCGGTCATTGGGGCAGGCAGTTGTCAAGGTCATAGTGGGGAGTGGGTGGCACTGTCTGGTGGCAGCTTTCAGCTAGGAAATGCTCCTCTGGGACCAGCTGGCTGACCTCTGAATCTGTAGCACGGAATTTGGGAGCTGTAATAGTTTGTTAATCTTTCTGTTGTCATCCTCATTTTCCCCCTCTGTTGCATGCCCTAGATGGAAGGAATGATTTCTGTCTTCATGGTAGATCTCTCCCAGGCTGAGGAAAGTGTCTGAGCTTCATTATAGGTCCCTGGAAGTCTGTGGATGGGGCAGCCAGGAGATCTTTTTCTGTCCCATTTCAGTCAGGTGTTCAGTGGTGTCAGCACAGCCTGTGGAGCACGGAATGCAGATCAGTGCAGTGTGTTTCCCCCTCGTGTAGCACGTGCTCTTAGGAGCTGTAAGGTGTTTCTCGCATAGTTCATGCTGTGCAAATTTAAAAAAAAATAAATTGGTAAACGTAACTACAGGGTGATAGGAGCATTAGGAGTGAGCATTTGTTTCTTCAGTGCAAACTCAAGTGACAACAGTGCTAGATTGGTTTAAGGTCTTTTTTGTGAAATATTATTTTTTTAAAGCTTATACCTCTGAAATCGGTGCAAATGGAAGTCTCTGATTAAATAATAAGGTGTGGAAAGATCAACCAACATACAGGAGCTCTGGTGTCTTCTGTAGCATACATGTAGCTTACAGCCAGTTTGTCTTTTGAAAGCCATCTGTCCCTGGTGTAAGCAATAAAATTTGCTGAATTCCTTGGTAAGATGAGTGAATGTTTTTAAGCAATCTACACAACAAAGACTCTAACAGCCCTTGAAATTTCTAGTAGGAATTGTCCTGTTCCGTGTTCTGGGTTATTGAATTTCACTGTACCACCTTTCATTGAACTGGGATTTGGAAGACTGATACGTGATGCTTGCTTGCAGGCAATCATCCAGTCTGGGTACCTCTGAGTCTTCTCTTGGTTCAGCTAACTTGATTAGCCTTTTTTAAAAAACTAT
>VYZR01085062.1:45982-67699 GCA_013400675.1 Oxylabes madagascariensis
TTTATGTTAACTTTATATATATATATATATATATATATTAACCTTAGTGAGTTTGTGTTCTAGATCTGACACTGGTTGTTTTTCCTTCCTTATAATAAGTAAAGAAGTGATAAATATTTTTGGAAGAGAATCCAATTGTGGAATATATTGAATAGATAATTTCTTACAGTTAGAGTTTTAGACCTTTTTTCCTATTAGTAATTAAAGTTTGCCTTTATTTTACTGATTGGTTATGCTGTTTAGTACTGATGGTTATGCTTTTCCAACACAGAGAATTTTTTTTTTTATGGGGAGGAGGGTGGGAGTTGGGTAGGACCTTTTTAAATTTTTTTTTTTTTTTGCCTTTGGCATCTATTCTTGTACTTTTAAGGTAATTAAAAACAAAGGGCTTATTTCACTGGTCAGCTTGTTACTTGGCTTACATTGTAATGTATTTACAGTAATTTTGGCTCTTGATTTAATTCATCTAGAGAGTTTAGCTTGTTGAATTAGACATTTTAAATTGAGTTTATCAAGGTAATATCTTTTTCTTCTGGAATGTATTTTTAGTTTTATAAGAAGTCATTATTAGGGAGATGTTTTGCAGTGTTTAGGTCTCTTGACCCTTATCTTGTTGAAAATCTAGCTTCCATAATCTCAGTATTAGACTGCTTTGTTGCACAGATTCTTTGGTAAATAGATTAATCTCCGGGTCTTGTGACTATTAATCTTGCTCTGCTGCTTAGGTTTGTTGAGGGATTTCCAGTAATTAGGACATCTTTGTGCTTGGTCTCAAAACAGTTACTGTTTTTTTCTGGTGTTGTAATGCTGAAGTAGGACACAACCAGATGTATTATTTGGTTACTTTTGCTTTTCATGTTGCATAAAAAGCTTATAAATATTGAAGTGGTTTTTTTCAAGATATTGACCTGAGGCAGAACCTGCTAAAACCATATTAACTGTGGGATTTGGTGTTGAAATGTTCATGTAGGAGATATTAAAAGAATAAACAGAGACTTTTAAAAGGTGCAGGCACTTCATTGCATCTTCTGACACTTCACTGTGGTTGCTTGTAAACAGTGAGCTACAGTGAGGCTACATCAAGAACTTCAATAATGTCAAAATATATTTTTCCAGTAATGTGATTCTTGTTGAATGGTGTCTAGGAGTTCAGACAATCACATGGTCTCTTCTTGCTGAGAGTTTATAGTTATCAAAAGGGCTTTTTTGATTTGCCTCTTCATGCCTTTTACTAATACAGTGTTCTGGAGAAAAGTGTTGACACCAGGAGCAGTGGAATACTTCTTGTTTGGAAATCTTGTGTATGTTTTGTTGGAAGACTATTTCAGTGTATTGCTTCAAATTATTGAATTTTCAACATTTTACCATTGCTTCAGGCTACTTTAGAGTGCTTTTTAGTATCAACTGAATAGAGAATAGAAGAAAAGTTTTGTGTGATGCTGCTTGGTCAGGATTATTGTGTTCATTGTGTAAATGGTCCACCAGTAACCCTTTTTCCATATATGATGCATGTTGTTGTTTTCAATGAAGCATGCACTCACCAACAAAGCACTTTCTGAGAGTTAAGCTGGACTTACGTGGCCCATCTCAGTGTTGTGAGGGAATTCTGAGACTTTCTTCTGCTGGCTTGATGTCAGAAATAAAACTTATTCTTGGTAATAGTCATAGTAACGGTTGAAACAGCAGGCTCTTAAAGTGAATGAAATGCTGTTAACCAGAAGGGCAATGAGAGCATTTTTTGTTATTTTAATTTGCTTAAGAGAATGAGATTACAGCCAGAAAATTGTCTTGTCAGACAGCCAGATACTGATTTCCTGGTCTTCCATTGCCAAATGCTCCAGCTTCTCCAGCTCCTCTCTCCCTGAGCCCTCTGCCAGCTTACCATGAGAGCCAGCAATGAGAGCTTGGGCTAGTCCTTTCCTTGTTTGTTGGGGAAAATGTTACCTATCAGACATCTAAACATTGCTTTTTTAATAAGATCTGACAATTTGTATAAGCTGTGCTTACTTGAAAACTAGCAAAGCTTCATTTTTCTTGAGGTCACCTTTTATTTGTAACATACAAAAGTATAGTCATAACTTGAAAGCAAGTGGGATGCTCTGATTTGCTAACATAGAACTCACTTGTAGTTACTGGACTAAGGAAAACACTGTATTAAATATTAACTTTAATTTAGAAAGCCTGGAAAAGCTGATCTTTTGTTTCAGGTCATTTTTGTTGGTATGAAGTGCTTTACAGGTTTGGGTTTTATTAATATTTAAAGAGTTATTCTCTGAGTTTAAGAATCTGTGTAAATACTTGTGTTTTCAAGTGTTTGATATTCTCATCTTTGTGCCTTCCTTGTGATTCTCAGCCTCTAAGGTTGTTGCTTCCAGTTTATTTGAATTTCTTCATTATTTCTCTCTGTTGTAAATTTTTCATGCTGTCAAAGAAGTTTGCAGCTAGCTAGCAGACTCATAAGGGACAAAAATTGAGATACTGGATGTGTACAAAAGCCTTCTTTCTTCAATCAAAAGAATAGAGATGTTGCAATAAAAGATGGGGTCCTTGATTCACTTTTTTGATATGTACCTTTGAAATATTGGTTTTTTAGGAACTTCAGCTCTTACTATTTAATTTCTCTGAATTACATTCTGACTTTCTTGCATCAGGTTTGCAGGTTTCATCAGTTCCTGTAAAGCTGTTAACATAGTACTAATATTTTTTTCTTGACAGCATCTAAAATTAAGCTTAAACTCATTTTCTTTGCTGATAAACCTTTATAATTCCAGTCAAATTTCTTTTGCAAAAGGTTTTTTTATTTCAAGACTTCATAGGTATAAGTGAATGAAGGATAGAATTATAAAAAACTTGAAGTGTTTCTGAAATTAGATGTGCTGCAGCTCTATTAGTTTATTACTGTGACTTGCGCTTATTTCTTCGGTTATGTCTAGATCAGTATTGAATTCTCTTTATTAGCAGTGTTTGTTTCTCTTCCCCTGTCCCTTGGGAATTCTAAATCACTTGCAGGAAAACTAAGACCAGTTGGCCTTAGATAAATTCCCAGTTACCAAGTGAGACCATACCAACGCCACAAGGTGATCAGCTATTGCCAAAGCTTCAAAAGGAGAAACGCGTAAGGATCTATTGTACAACCCTGCTTCTCAGAAAGTCCTTTATTCAACTGTTTAAAACATCAAAATGATGTAGTTAATTCCTCAAACACTTAATATCTTTGAAGTGACTCCAGAAAGCACAGAACGAAGAAAGCTGTAGGCTTTCTTACAGTAGCCTGAGCCCAGCATTGTCCTGTCACCTCTCCCTGCACCCTCCCAGTTGTGACCATTCCCCCAAATGCCAAAGGAGCACCCTGCCAGACACCTCCACCAGCCCCATGATACAGTAAAGGATATCATGTTGACCCTGAACTGCCTGGAATTATCAGCTGGTTCCCTAAAGGGCAAATGGTCTTTTCATATACTTTTGTGGCTAATTGTGCTCCGTATGTGCCCTATGTGTGACTGTAACCTTAACCTAGTAAATAGCTAACCTCAAATAGCCACCCTCTTACTTCTTACTCAGCTGGTACCTTCTGTAAGCTCACAGTGCAAGTTAATAATTTCAGAGAGCATGTGTTCCTGCATTAAAGCTTGAGCTTAGAGTCTTGTCATGTGCCGTGGGAAAGAAAAGTGAAATATCCTCGGAAGGAAACTGCTCTGTAATCTAAGGTTAGAAATCTATGACTTCTTCATATACTCAAATGAAAATGTAGTATTTCAGTAATTAACCCCCTCCCCAAAACACAAACCAAGGCATTTGCTGTTCTTGAGTTGTAAGTTAACTCATAAGTCTTTAAAAAAAAACAAAACAAGAAAAAAAGAAACAGAATGGGAAGTGTAAGTCAGTGGTAAAAAAAAGTGCAGACCTTGACCCCTGGGTTAGACAACTGTGCAGAGCCAGCTAAATCATGACTGTAACTCTGGGGAATCTCCTCTGGCAAAACTTGCTGTGGAAACTGGAGGAACAACTGTCCCTGTCTGTCAGCGTGGTCTTTCATCTGTACAGTACCCACCCGAGTAGAGCTGGCAGAAGACGGCACATAGTACATGTGCTGCATCAGTACATAGCTTGCAATCGTCAGGCAGTCTTTGGGAGGTTGCAAAAATGTCTTCCCAATCCTCTAGGGCAAGATTTTAATTTAGCAGGACACTCATGAATACACAAGTTCCCCCAAACTGCATGCAAGGCAGGTTTTGTGCCACCGTGTGCACTAAATGTAAGTGAGCAAAATAGTATTTGGCCAAAGTGGAGTCAAACTGCAGACAGCTTAAATTTGTTACTTGTGACAGAGATCCACAGCCAAATCTTGCCCTATTTTCAGTCCATTCAGCTGTGGGAGGATAAATATAAAGCATAAGCAGTGCAGTCTCAATGCACTCAAAGTACAGAAGGGAAGGAATCACAGAATATTTAAAGTTGGAAGGGACTCACAAGGATCATCGAGTCCAACTCTTAAGTGAATGGCCCATGTGGGGATCAGACTCATAACCTTGGCATTATTAGCACCATACTGTAACCAGCTGAGCTAACTGAAGCTGCAAGGTCCCCTATTTGAGAGCAGACATAAAGTATTTACAAAATTTACAAGAAAATTATTGCATTGCTGGTTGTTTTTATGGACACATTCAGCTTATGCGCTTGTTCTAGAGCTCCTGGCTGCTCTTTGTACCTTCACAAGTGCCAAAAAGCTTTAGTTAAAAGTACAGCTGGAAACTCCGTAGAACTTTTACCAGATTTTGCAGGATTTGGCTCACCATTAAATGTGTGGGGTCTTGGAGCTGCTGCTGAAATCATTCAGCCTTTTTTTAGTGTCTGAGATTGCCAAGAGAGGTGACAAGTTCTTTCCTCCCCTGGTAGTTTCTTCAGGGCTGTTTTCCCTCTAGCAGCTGCTTTGAGACCTCTAATTCATTTCTATGCTGACCATCAATTCTGTGCCTGCCTGTTAGGGCTAAATGCTAGTATTACTGAAACTACAGAAGGGAACACACTAGAAATAGAAGAAATTAATTTCTTTGAATTAAGGATGAGGAGAAAGCAAATGGTAGATGTATTTGCCAGTCTACAGCAATTGATAGTTGCACAAAGGAGCCAAAACCTCCACCTCTTTCTGAAAAAATCAAACTTTTGAAATGGGTTAAGAATGCTGATGAGGGAGGTAAGGCAGAGGGTCTAATGTGACAAGGTAAAACTTCATTTTGTCAGAAGCTCTCAGCTGTAGTGCATGGGTCTTGTACATAGAAACAATGACTTCATAATCTGAAAACGCTTGTATTATGTTGTGGATGAAAAGCTTGCAGTCTGCTGTTTCTTGAACTAGATAATTTGTCTGAGACTGCTGACCACTTGCATATTAAATAGATAAAATCTGACAGGCAAGCCACTCCTTGATGTGTGACACTAGAAATAATAATCATGATCTGTGTTAAATGTTATTGAGAATGTTGTCTTATTGAGAATGTTGTCTTCAAAGGCAAAAGTCTTAACACTTACAGGCTTCCCTGTCAGTTTACATGTGCCGTGATGCTTTTTCAAAGAGAGGTCAGGTCTGCAGGATGCTTTAGTTGAGAGGCATCAGGCATGCTGAGGAAAGCTTGTGATGATGCAGGGATAGTGTAACTACAGGGCTTTATTTTTGGACTTGGGGTAGTGAACAGGTTGCAGAAAGCACCTTGGATTTCCACAGAGCTAGTTTTGATCCAGTTCTGTAGCTCCTGAGCTGTGGATCTGCCTTCTGCAGCTCAGTCTCCAGGGTTTCTGTGGCTTATTTCTCCAGCAGAGAAGTGCTGTCTAAATGTAGTGGAGGCTGTTGTGGGTATTGCCTGACTCCTGATTTAATGAGCCCTTCCAAGTGGGGTTGGGGAGCAGAGAGCAGAAACAGTAATTAACTCTGTTGGTACCACGACAGCCATGGAAGCCGGAGCTAATCATAAACCTGCCTGGAACTCAGTTCCTCGTGCTGAACACCACAGGTGTGGTGTCCTTGTGCCTCGACTTGCCATCCTTCTGCAGCCATTTACCTCAGTCACCATGGCCCACCTTTGTAGGAGTTCTCTGCTGTTAGTCACTGTCACTAATCATCCCTCTTCCTTTTTGCCTAAAGCTCAGACTCACTGGTGACTGTGGTGCATGCACATATCCCAACAGATGTTTTTGGAGTAAGGCTCCTGGCTACCACCTGTCTGGCTCCTGGAGGGCATGGCAGTGTTTCTGCGTGGATCTCCCTTGGTTTTGGTCATCCAGCATCACAATAGGCCATTGCATCTTTAGGAAAGGTTCACTGCTGTTTGAAATCGCGTTTGTCGCTCCTATGTTCTTGTGGCAGACTCGGGAAAAAACGTGGAGAGGTGTGTTTCTTCCATGTTTTAGGACATTCGAGGACTCATGCAAGCAGCTAGTTAACTTTGGTCGTATTCATTAGTACAGTCTTAGGAATGCTTAGATAGTGATGTGGTGCTGAAACCTGCTTAGTGTTGGGTTCCTAATTGCAAGGGCTTCTTGCCACTGAACGTGGTGTTCCGATGGCAGAGATTGCACCTACTGTCCATCTGAATGCTTTTGAGAGGGGTGTGGTATTTCACCGCAGTGCCTTTACCTGAGCTGTTTGGAGTTGTTTTTAATGTTAAGAGTGAGTCGTCAAGCTCAGGAGATAAGGAGTAATCTCTGATGAGGAATGTGCATACCTTTAATGTCTGATTTTGGAGACAACACATGATTTTAAGCTGCCGTGAAGGTATGCACTTCGTTTAAGAACAAATGTCCTTTGCTCAGGAGTTGATAAGCAGTATCTTGTTGGGATTTGGTAAATGGATGGCTGTCATATGCTCAGTCTAAATCAGTTTGCAAATCAAGTTTTTACATATCAAGGACTGGTTTAAAAGTTTATAAAAAACGATGCTTAAGAACTAGGCCAGAATACTCTGTTATGAAACCAAGTGTGTGTATTTTATTATACAACAGTAATTCAGTGTTATATCTCTAACATGTATTTAACTTGCACTGAGCAAAGCATGTGACATATGTTCCCGCTCTGGAAAGACTATGGAAAACCCTCTTTCCCTTTAATATGGGTTGGATTAAGATTCTGAGACGCTGCCTGCTGTTGTCCTGTGGACAGGGTTTTCATGTGTCAGTGTGTTCGGTTTCTCAATCCCACAGCACTTGCTGTTGATCCTTTGGAGGCTGCACCACCTGCTGACTTGTAAATGTCCGTCTTTGTTGGGGCTTCTGGGGAGAGAAACAAGCATAACATATGGAGACACGTTTTTGAACTTGGGTAAAAAAAAAAATAAAAATCAGCTGTGACATGACAGCCACGTATCTCGCTAGGAGTTCGTAGAAATTAAACTCTAGTTCAGTAGATGGTTTGTAGGCCAGCCCCGAGCAGCCACTGCTATTGTGATGCCTTGTGTTCTTAACTAGGAAGTCCCTGGTCACAAAAAATAACTGGCAATATCTCTGTCTCTTTATGGTTGTTGGTAGAGTTACTGGAAAACACATACAGAGCCAGCCAAGTCAGGGAATAGAGTATGTGGCAGGTCAGCGTAATTCACAGCTTTCAGCCTTTTCGGAATCTCCTCTGTGTGTGATAGCGAGCGAAAATCATGTCTGTGTGACCAGCTCTGTAATCTGTGGTACAAATGCAGTGTTTAAGGCGTGGAGCTGGCTATTTGACAAACGGTATAGGTGTTAGGTCCTGGTGTTGAGCTGTCTGATGCATGGAAGTGGATTTGGATCTGGTGGATGCCTTTAGCAGGTGCGATGAGATGAAAAGGGTTTCAAAGAGCTGAGAAAGGGTTATCTAGAGCTGCTAATGGGGGATATTTGAGAAAGGTGGTTCCAGATTCTCTCCTGTGGTTTAACAGTACAGCCAAACCAGCTGAATGGTTTGTTCCCCCAGAAGGGATTTTTTAGGGGCTGGCAGAGTTAAGTTTCACTGTGTGACTTCTCTTGTATTCTTCAAACTTCGTGTGGTTGGTTTCCTGATGGTTTTCCCCTGTGGGTGCCGTGCCAGGTAAGACTGAACTAAGACACTCAAGTCCTTCCCTCTGAGGGCAGTGATGTGTTCCTTAAGCTGCGGCTGCTCTGTGTGCCTTCACCTTGGCAGGCAGAGGCAGGGCAGACGGGCTGAGCCCAGCTCACCCGCCTGCTTTGCCCCCCAGCCAGGGTGCTCCCACGAGCCCTGGCGCTGGTGCCGTGTCTGTGGGTGCCTGCATGACTTCTGCTTGTTGGACTTGGACCATTAAAGGGTCACAGCAGAAGCCCGAGACAGAGCAGGCAGCTGTGCCAAGCGGGGTTTGCTCGCTGAGGCGACAGATGCTCTCCCAGTGCCCGGGAGAGCATCTTAATCTCAAAAGCGGCGGTCACATCCTTCCAGAGCTGACGTTGCTCCTCTGTGTGAAGGAGGCAAACAAGCAACAGAAGTTCTAAAGTACTTTCCACAGAATAATCATCAAGGCTGGAATTACGAAAGTCCAGCCCATTCAGCAATGGAAGGGCTTGTGTTTTCCATCTGGTTTTATGGTACCCGGGGCTGCCTTTACGTCTCAGTGCGGTGGCCTGAGAGGGGCCGTGCTTCACCAGCACCCTGATCCTACAGGAGCTTGACCTCTGTGGATGCTTGCCCATTTGACGTGCAAATTTCTTAGGTGGTTGGTGTTCTGCTCTAAGAGTGAAAACGTGTGCTGAAGTCAGATCAGAGCAGTGTCCCCAGTAAACTCATCGGAAATATGGAAATTGATTCAACCCCGAGTAATAATTAAAAAAACAAACCTGAAACTTACGTCCCGCTCAGAATTCTACCATTGCTTATAGAAGAGAAAACGTAAAAAAAAAAAAATAAAAATCCCAAAAGACAATAATTTGGAGTTATTAAATGCAGTCTCTGTTTCAGAAAATACCTGAGCTAAGAAATAAATTCAGGCTGGATTATTACTCTGTGGAAAGTGCTTTAGGACTTTAGTTAGTTGTCTATTTGCCTCCTTTACACAGAGCAGTAATGCCAGCTCTGGAAGGATGTGACCACCAGTAGCTTTTGAGATACTAATTTTTGGGTGAAGAATGATTTGACATGCAAATATGTACTTCAGTATGATTGTTTGCCTGATAGCCTGGGAATAATTTTCATGTGACCTACTGTTGATGCTTCAAGTAAGATTTATATCTCTTAGAAGCAATGCTCTGAAATATGCTGGAAATGCATCTACTAACAAAAAAAAAGAACATGACTCTTGGCTATCTTGTGTGTTCAACTGGAAAAATTTTATCTGTCTAAATGAATTTTAATGCTTTCTTTAAAAACATGAACATAAAGGATGTATATTGGGATATAAACTTTTGAAATTATTTGTGATGTAATGTTTTCTCCCTCTTTCTTACGATTTTATTGTAGCTACCTTTTTTTTTTTTTAATTCATAAATACGAAGAAACTGAACAACATAATTTCCCATTTAAAAAAACTCCCAAACTCTCAAAAGCAAAAAGAAATAGTGCAATTTTGCTTCAGCAAATACCCGCTGTTGCCTTTGTGGTTAGAAAGGGGAACTATATTTTTGTTTTGTTTGTGTTTTTGCTTTGGTTGGTTGTAAGCCAGCAATATAAAATGATTGTAAGTCAGCCACAGAAAACAAGTCACTGTATTTTCTGTTGATTATAGTACTACTGAGATATTTTCGTAGTAAGTTCTGGCAGAGCACAGTTCTCAACGCGTGCCGGTTCCTTTTGTTTCTGGATGTGAGTTGTCATGGTAATAAGCCAGGAGCTGCCGCCTGGAGCTCCTCAGTGCTTAAACCCAGCTCAGTGGTCTGTGATAAGTAACCTCTGGAGGAATGGTCAGGGTCTCCCCTGGCATCGTGGGCTTCTAGAAAACTCCAGTTACAAAGTGCAGGTGACCCTGATGCTCTGGGTAGTTCTGGAAGGAGTGTATTGCTGGCTGGGTTGGGATTGAATTGTGCCTGGGAATTGATTTTTCTTGACGAGGATGGAGCTTATGTTTCTGGGTAATTTTGGGGTTTGTTTGGTTTTGGTTGGTGAGAGAGAAAATGCACAAACCAGAGGGTGGAGTGTGGTGACATTCAGTGCTCAGGACAGTGCTGAAACCCCCATTTCATTGCTGGGCTGCTCCTTCCCAACAGCGCAAGAAGGTTTGTTCCCAGGGCTTGTTACAAAAGCAGGTATAATGCAGTTATGTCTGAGAAGTTGGGACTGTTACAGCTTCAGATGCAGACAGATGATCACAGGATTGTGCAGAGGTGGCTTACTGGGTTACCCCATCATCAGCTCAGGCATGTTTCTGCCTTATCCTGGGACTGAATTTATAGTTTGTTCACAATGGAAAGCTTCAGGTATTCACAGGAGCAATTAACACATATCAGCTGATGAAAGGCACCTCTTCTATGTCACTGTGACATTTTTGCCCATTAATTGGAATACCTGCCCCATTTAACACATCTGGTCCGCCATGTGTTCATCCACTATGAAGTGTAGCAATGAAGTGCATGTTGTTGGGATTTTTGTAATGATCACAACACTTTTAATGATGCTTTTGAAGAAGGAATACTGTCTAGCTGTGGCTATGATGTTGAAGTATCAGGACCTAGGCTTTACAGAAACTTAATTTTTTTTGGAAAATAGATTGCCCTTGCCCACTATAAAGGAGTTTCTATGATGGTTTCATCTAGGTCAAGTTTGTAGTGATGTGCTTCCTTCACGGCAAGTTGTTTGACTGGCTTAGTTATTCCTAGTTTGTGTGAACTATAGACCTTGTGAGTAAACTAGTATCGTGGATATTAACCTGCCTGCTTTGAAACCTGTGGACTAATTAAGCAGTCTTAAAAAGCCCTCCAAACCCACCATTAAAAGTATCCGAGGACTGTCATATCTTAATCTTGCTCTCACAGGTCTGGGGGAATCCTCTAAGCACAGCTAACTACTGACCATATTTTTGGAAGGCAATCTTAGGTTATACACCATGGTCTTCTTTTCCTGGCCACCTTAGTTGTTCTTTGTGATGTTGATCTCCAGGCTGATGTCCTTTAAAGTGCTTCTGCCATCACAACTTGGTTCCGTCTAGGAGTTACTTTTTGACTATTGACTCCAGGGCATTTGTGTATCCCTTCATTTTTCCCTTTCCAGTTCCTGATTTTTTAATAGCTTTTTTTTAATTGAAAGCTGCCAATCATTGTGGTACTGTATATTTGAATAAACTTAGATAAAATTGGTCTCTGCTACAAGTAGTTGTTTAAAAATAAGTACCACCATGTTTACTAGCTGATCTATTTGTTAGTGCAAGATTGATTTTTGTTTAAAAGGATACTGAGTGTTATTTCATGTAGCTAATGAAAAATACGGGATAAATAACCCTATCTCAAAACAATTTGAAACTCTCCTTAGCATTAAAAAAACCTCTCTGCAACAAAAGATATGCATATTTGTGCAACGAATGTGAAAATGGATTTAACAGCCTTAATACAAACCTCCAACTACTGGCAATAAATATTGAAAATATGCAAAAAGACAACTACATATATTTTTAATGGTGAATAACTGAAGTGCCTTTTATAATTATGGACTATGCTGTCAGTAGGAATGATCTTTTGTGGTGGAACTGTTTTTCTTGCATTTGGACATGCGATCAACCTTTAGATTTCTGACTACAGAACTTGGGCTTTTGTGTTAAGCATTTAATTGTCTGACTTCTGAGAGACCGGAAAGCAGAAAAGAAATGCACTGCACTACCCTGTAATTTCCTATGCTCATTAGTTTGCTCATGGTCTTCTATGGCATGGCAGGCTTTAATTTCCCGTCTACGCTTTCCATGTTCATCCCCCCCAACTTATGGGATGATTATAATAATGAATGTCGTAATTTTTTTTTTTTGCTTTATTCTGCTGAAAGCTTCATGACCAGCAGGATATGTTGAATCAATTGGACTGCTCTTGAGACAGTGTTAGAAGTCTGTTAGTGTAGGTGGGTCATTGAACTTTCCAACTCCTTTTTGTACACTTCCAATTATAAAAAAAGAATCTAAAATGCAGAAATGAGCATGTAATGATGTTGTCTTTTGCGGGAAGCTCTTTAGAAAGAAAATAATTCACAAAAGAAATAAAGTATCTTTGAAAGACAGGAAAGCTGATTTCAGTACCCAGCTGAAACATCACATTTCTCTGCAGTTATTTCGCTGTGATCCTATGGTGTTTCTCCAGCATCTGACATTGAAGCAGTAATTCAGTTAAGTCTTTGGAAAAGCATGTTTCTGTTCTGTACTGGGACTACTCTCAGGAAAATGAGATTTCTCCTTTTTCTTTATGGGGTTTGGAGTTGCTCCTGATTAGCTTCATACATGGGTGCTTCAGTTCCAGATTAAAATTGCCTGTTCCTCCTGTTTCTAATCCAGTTTAAAAATTCCACCCGTAACCCAGAACAAACATCCCCACCCTCCCCATGGTGGAGTTAAAAATAACAATTTTTGTGTGTCAACAACTCTTAACAAGATCAACACAATATCTCTTTTCCACTGCCTAGAGGAAGTGAAGGCTTGGGTTGGCTGGATGGCCTGTAAGCTCCCTTCCGGTGAAGGCTGATTCCAAGCTTAGTCATGCCTGGTTGCTGTGATGTTTTGTCGTGAATTTCGGAGAATATAGTGTGTGTTAGTTGAGATAAATGCATACAGGTTAAGATGGTAAGATTTTTCAGAACTTTCAGGTAAATTTACAAAACTTATGTTCTTCCTTAAAACACGGCCCATGGAATTTCATTCATGTAAAAACCAATGAGGGCAATCAAACATATGTAATTTCACTTAAATATTTAATTTCTTCTCGTATAGCTGCCAATTCAGCATCAATAAATCATTTCCAATAACTTCAGCTTTAGTTTATTTTAAGCCACGGATCTTTATGTACAACAGTAAGAATGGCTTGCAGAGAAATGTTATTGTAGCTTGCAGTAAAGTTAAAAAGAAAAAATAATCTTAAATTGGTAGTATAATAGGTTGAATACTAGCAGTGCCCCCACCTGAATTTGAAGGTGTCCTGTTGTAAGAAAAAGAATGTTAAAAATTTGCAGGGAAATACTTCTTTTTAATCTCTTTATGACTCAATGATAAGCATGTACATACCTGGGCATGCTCCTGCACAGCAGTTAGGAGTGTGTTCAGGTTTTTTTCCACTGCTGGCACACTGGAGGTGAAGATGAAACACTCACCTTCATGTGTGCATGGCAGTGATTTTGGTATCAGCAATACTGGATTTTTCTGTCGCTGTGGAAGTCAGTTTTTTGTGGTTTGCTCCTGTATTTTGAAGGTCAGTATTTGCAAGATTTGAGCTCACCCTTAGGTTCTGAGTCTTGCCTGCAGAGGTAGGCTTGGCTGGGGTAGCTGATGTGCTCCCCCACCACCTGCCCTGCCCTGCCCTGCCTGCCTGCACACCTTGCTGTCTGAAGGCAATAGTGACTTGTGTCATCTCCTGAGCTGCTCTGGATGAGAGCCTGGCATTTTAGTGTGAACCAGATGTGAACAAACCTACATGGGAGTGGCCACAGCTCTTTCGTGCACATGGAAGTTTTTGTGTGAGCCAGATGGGATTGATGTTGCTGGAGTCCAGTCTCTTTCTTTTGGTGATGCTGGCACTGCTTTGTCCTCGGTGAGCCAGTACAGGCAGCCAGACAGGCCACTGCTAAATCAATAGTAGAGGAAAAAAAAAACGGAATGAATGTAAGTGCTTGGTTATAGCTACCCTAGTGGGGGGGGTTGATTTCAGGTGCTGGGTGTGTGAAGAAAAGGAAAAAAGACAGGATCCTACAGCTACATCGAAAGAGAGGCAGGACATCAACAGCCTGGGTTTGGATTGTGGCTTCATTGCTCAATAAGAAGAAAAAACTTGGCATTGCTGCTCTTGTTAGTACATCACAGTTAGGGGAGGTCCCAGTCTGAGCTAAAATAACTGTTCAGTCAGCCATATAGAAATGCCTCTCTTCCTGCCAGCAGTTTCACGGTCTGTTGAAACCCATCAAAGACTTTGAGGTCCCACCTCCTCTGGGCTGCAGGAGGGTTGTCTCCATGACCTCGACACTGGAGCTCATGGGTCTCATGCTGCCAAGAGAATAGCTCAAAGTTGGGTCCCTGCGAGCAGGTGCTCACCCTGGGGCCAGGGAGGTGGCAGGAATCAGCATGTAGGGCCCAGGTGGGACCTCCTGTCTTCACAGCAGTGAATTTGGGCTTGGGGTGTGGTCTGGAGTGGCATCATGGGATGGGGAGCGCGTACACCGCCTCCCCTTGGAGCCTGGTTCTCCTGGTGGTTGGCTGAGTGTGAACTAAAGATAGCTTATTTTTAAGAGATCAGCCTTTCAAAATACATTGTGCTCTCAGCACGCAGATCTTTTTGAGCCTCAGGTGAATATTAGGTGCTTTGAAAAGTTGCCTTTTTTTTTTTTCTATCCTTCAGGTCTGTGAATCGAGGAGTTAGCTTGTTTTTTATTTTTGCCTTTTGATTTGAAAGAAACCAAACTATTATAAGATGAAAGCTGCTCTTTGCTTGTTTGCCACATCACAGAAATGAGTGAATTTCTTACTTGGAGAGTATTGACTTTCTCAGGATGTTGCTTAACTATGGCAAGGATGAATAGTTGAGTTTGGCCTGTAGTTTCACACCTTAATGCAAACCAGGACTGAAACCACTTGCAATTTTTAGAGAGGTTATTCAGTCCAAAATAGCAAATTTTCACATCTCTATCATCTTAATAAAATAAAAATGTCCTCATTAAGCCAGTATGAATTTGAGGCCAGCATTCTGGTTTGGGTTTCTCTGGTTTGTGTAACTGGCAAATATATTTGAAGCACAAATCAAATGGATAGAAAGTCTGGGCATAAACTTAGATTTTTACTAGAACGGAGAGCAGAGGTAAGTTTGCAGACCAATATGTTTCTGCAGATCTGATTGAAGTTGAGCTGAGTTAAAACTTGAGTGTTTCTGTTTTGTTGCAAAGTACAGTCAGAACTTTAAAGCGATCCATCTGACACCACGGAAACAAGTAAATTAAGAAATAACACTGAATTAAACAAATTTTGTGCTGCTTCCCACACAGCAACCCAAGCATATGACTTTGGCTGCAGTACAGATTTAAGTGTAGATTAGATTTCAGTCTTTTCGCTTTCATTTAAATAAAAACATGCTTTAAAAGCTGCGCTAATATGGACTTTGCATTTACTTTTTGGGTTTGGAGTTTCCATTGAAATGTTTTTTCAAGCTGTTGCCACAACCTTTGTGTAGCAAGATCAGCTGAGCCTTTGCATGGCTTTTGCTTTTTCTTTTTTATTTTTCTTTTTTTAAATTCTGCTGGCTGGATGAAACTAGGAAGCAGAAAGCTGGTAGTTCCTCTACTTTTGGATAAGTAGTCCTTCCGGTAGCAGAATATTTAATCGGTTGTAGTGGTGATGATTTGCGTTGCTCCTCTTGGCGTGTTCAAACTCTTACAAAGTTATATTCGAAACAATGAAGGGAGAAGCTGGAGAGAATGACATGCTCTGAGGTTTCGGTGGCTCAGGCTGCCCTCCGGTGGTTATTTGGTTACACGCCTTGTAGAAACAGCATCCAAGGAACTGCTGTTGTCATTTGCCTACTTCTACATATCCTGTGCATTAGCTAGAGGCAGCTTTCAAGGACACTGCGAACTGGCAGAAATGTTTGTGCAAGTCACAGTGGGCTTAAATTTAGCTGCTGCTTTAAGGGTTTTGCTTAACTAGTCGGCATAAATCACGTAGACATGTCATGTCCTTTAAAGACGGAGTTCTTTTCCTGAGAAATTTAGAAGTTTAGCTTTTGTCAAGTGTCTTTAATATCAAAATAAAAAAATATCATAGCTTACATGCCTAAGTTTATGTATGTGTGTGTTATTTTTGTGAAATGGTTTCATTTCAAGCACTTGGAATCTGCTTAGGATATTGCAATACTTGGCACAGGTGTTTCCAAAGGACTCTTGCATTCTGTCAATTCACTTTGAATTAAGAAGTTGAAACAGCTATTTGTGTTCGATAATGAGTATTTTTGCCAAGTAGACGCAGAGATAATATCTCAGATATTCCTGAGATAAATGGAAAACTGATGTGACCTAACAACAATAACTTGACATTCAGATTTTCTTTTTTTTTTTGGTTGCCTTCCTCCTCTTTACTGCTGCAGGCTGCCTGGAAGTGTGCAGAGCCTACTGACCACATGTGAATATATATTTGCACTTTTGACTCTACTGTAGTTTTTGTGCTTTGCAGTATTATGGAGAAGTTGATTGAAAGGAGTGATGCTGTTTTTTCGTTACTTCAATTTCAATGCCAAACTTTTGGTGCTAGAGGGAGCTGTTCTCTGCCAGACGCCTCTGGAAAGATACTGCTTAAGGAATGGGCAGCAGCTCACCTTGGCACTTGTCAGAAACATCCAGTGCATGGCAGCTGAGATGTTCGAATGTTTTCTTACTGCCTTTTTTTTTTTTTTTCTCCCAAATCGAAAAAAAAAGCCCCTCGCCTTAGTTCTCTCAGTGATGAGGTATCTTTAGCCAGCAATTATGATGGAAGCACAAGTAAAGACTTCATTAATTGTGGTTTTTTTCCTCATCTCTCCCTTTTATTAGAGTTCTGTAGATTTTTTGTTTTTGGAATCTCTTTTTGTCCCTTTATTTTTTTTAGTCAAGGATCTCCACCACGTGCAGTTTCTCATCTGGGGTCCTATGGGATGTTGTATTTGCAAATATTTGACAAGTATGTTTGTATTTTGAAAGGAAATTACTTACTTTGAGAAACAAAGTTCACTAAACATACCTTGTTGCTTGTGAAATTGGTCAGAATGACTTAAGGCTGGGCTGGATGAGGGTTTGGACCATCTTATCTAGTGAAAGGAGACCCTGCCTTATGACCCTGCCCAGAATTATGATCTTTAACTTCCCTTTTAACCCAAACCATTCTATGGTTCTGTGTCTCCCTTCCCTGATTTAATGCATTCCCCCTGCACTGAGTCACTTCAGCTGCATTTCTCTCGGAACACAACCTGTGTTCATCACTCCTTTGTACATCTGTAGGGTTGGTCACTAGGTTGGTATCACTCATCATTTTGGGAAACCCCATGCACATGGGTCCACTCCTGGGTCTGTAAGCTAGCATCCTTAATGGTTCTCTATTCTTCTGTGAATACATTACAGCTGATAGTCTCTGCAACTCCAGAGAAACCTCCGTGCAAGATGGTGGCAGGAGTTACTCTTCTTTTTTCTCTGCTTGTTGTTAGAGACTTGCTGGAAATGAATTACAGCAGCACTTTCTGGCCAGGCTCTTTTCCATGTAAGATGCTGCTACAAGCATCCGATCCTCAGTGGTCCCCTCCCAGCTTCCCATGGCAGCTGTTGGCTTGTGCCGCGGAGTCGGGGCACGTCTGGATGAGCAGCAGCGGTGCCACAGGGACTGTCTGGCTTGCGTCTTACCCTGCCGCCAGCACAGGGCTCTCGGGAGCCTCTGCTCACCTCCAGCCTGTCTGGCCAGTGAACAGGTCACTGACTACAGCAGACATGTCTTTTCACACACTTTTATTTGTATGAAAAAACAGTAAAAAGGCGAGCCACTACTGTATTTTCTCTTCAGAACCTTGTATGTGCAGAGTCCCTCCATCCCAATACATGCATAATTACTTTTGTCTTTGATGTACCCTCTGCTCTTCGCAGGACCAAAGCCTCTGGAGGGCAAGGGAACAGAAGGACCAAAATTGAAGTGAAATTGCAGCACTTTGGCTTGTGTGTTTCTTTTGCTTTTTCAAACTGAACATTAGCCTTTTCCACTGTGAAAAAGACATTCTTTTTGTTACAGAATGAGAGGCATCTATTTAGCCTTAGCCGCTGTGTGTAACTCCTGATACCTTTTCTTGTCTGTACCATGGTTTTAACAAGTGCAGCTTGTTTCTGTACTTAATGTATTTAATGGGATTTTTTTTTTCTTTCTTAAATTCAAGTTCTCTGCAACATCAAATCTTTGTCTTTCCCCAAAGAACATTCTTTCATTGTGTATGAAAACAAGTATTTCCGTGCTTTTTAGGCAATTTTAAATTCACAAATATTTCACAGTGATCAAATCTTTCATAAATTTCTAGCTTTGATATATTCTATTACTTGAAAAACATCTCACAGTAAGGTATGAGAGTTGTGTTGATGTTAGTTTATTCTCAGCTTTGTCAGCCTCAGCTAGTGGTTGTGGACTGTTGCTCTGATTTTTAATGAATTATGGATCATACTTTGTCTCTCAACTAGCAAGTTTTAAAATAAGAAAAAGGATGATGAAACAGCATNCAACATCAAATCTTTGTCTTTCCCCAAAGAACATTCTTTCATTGTGTATGAAAACAAGTATTTCCGTGCTTTTTAGGCAATTTTAAATTCACAAATATTTCACAGTGATCAAATCTTTCATAAATTTCTAGCTTTGATATATTCTATTACTTGAAAAACATCTCACAGTAAGGTATGAGAGTTGTGTTGATGTTAGTTTATTCTCAGCTTTGTCAGCCTCAGCTAGTGGTTGTGGACTGTTGCTCTGATTTTTAATGAATTATGGATCATACTTTGTCTCTCAACTAGCAAGTTTTAAAATAAGAAAAAGGATGATGAAACAGCATGAAATACATGAGGCAAAGTTAAATCATTCTAAATAGAGGTTGTTGGCTTCACTGAAGCTTTCTCTTAAATGCTATAGTTATTTTAAGTATAACTTGAGCAAAGCTTCTAGCCTGGCATTAGTGTTTCCACAGTTGCATTTTAGGATGTTTTAGTCTTGGATATTGTTTTCATATCTTTATTAATGTTTTGTCAGCTGGATATTGAAGGTCCACAATGGCTGAATGTAAAACTTCACCATATTATAACTAGGATCATGTTTGATTTTTCTTATTATCTCATGCCAATAATTTTCTGTTCGTGCCAGCTTTTTTTCTCATTTAAGATTGTGGATTGTCTTCTGTTTGAAGAAGATACAATTTTAGAAATATCTCTGTACAATGGGGTATTTTGTTAGACTGTGTTGTACTTTTTTTCTTTTCCCCTGAACGTGAAAAGGCGGATTTCTTATGACCTTGCTTTACAAAGTAAATGAAAGTTTTGGGGATGTTGGCTTTGGAAAGCGGGACTGTGGTAGTTGCAAAATAGTTCACTGTAATTCTGGACTAGGCTTATTTCCTAGACATAGAGTAATGACAACAAAAGCTGAAAGGTTTCTGTATTTGACGTGGACATGCTATCATTCTTCCTTGTGTGAGGTTCCAGATTATAATCAAAGGTGTTTGCCTTTAACCTCCTGGAAGTGTCTCTACTACCCCTGTTAAGAGAGCTTTGGATGCTATTAAAACCAGTATTTTAGCAGCTTGTACAAAAATGAGAATACTAAAAATGTTTTCCTTATTTTTGTAGGACTTGGAGATTGTGTATTCATATTTACATGGAATGGAAGCATTGTCTAATCTGAGGGAGCATCAGCTAAGGTATGATACTTTGTTATTAAAAACCATATATGTTAATGCACTAACGAGGCAAAGGAACAGTAATTTTGGTGACCATATACTACTCCTGTGTACCCTACCTCAAACTGTGTATTACTGCATTCTTTTATTCCTTTCTTTATTTTTCTAACACTTTCTCCTTGTATGTCTGCATAGTGTATTTCTATTTGTTCCTTCCTATTTCTATCTATTATGAATGCATTTGCTTTCTTTTTTAACTTTTGGACTAGAAAGAAATGCTTTACATACAGAGTACGAGCCCATATATTGATGAAATCATTTATGTAATATAGTAATCATGAGAGCAGAGTCTGTTTTTCAGCTTCTGTTTGTTTGTGCTTGCTTTTGACTAGAAATTTTAGATGCATTATGTACAACACATGCAATTAATACTTAGTAAAGATATTTGACAAATGTCATCCACACTTCTTATTAAAATGCCCATGAAGCAAATGAATTAAAGTCAAAACTTTCCCGAGAGCTTCCTATTTTTTTTGTAAAGACTTGTGTTTGTTTGATTTTTAAGTAATTGTTTCAGTTGTCCTCCCACAAGCATCTTACAGCAGGGGTTTCGAAGGATATTTGGGCCTTAGTGTGAGGCTGGCAGCTACAGAAGGAGGCCAGCACATCTCCTGTATGCCCTGTGGGTAGAGAGGGTGAATTACTGCTGTTTTATATCCTGAGCTTTGCCAACATTTGCCACATATGAAGATGCTGAAGCAACTTCGACTTGATTAATGCTGGTTAAAGTTCTAATTTCTAGCCTCTTGCTTCGTCATTCTGTGGGAGTCCACGTTCCCAAGCCAATATTCTGTAATTTGGAGAAAATAAAGGGCGGGGTTTTCTTTCTTCCAAAGTGCTCAAGACACATTTTGCAATGTGAATGTTAACTTCAAAGAAGTCTCTGTAATTATTTTTGCTTTGGAAGAAGGTCATGGTTACGTTCAGTTGGAGTATTTTGTGTTGTGTTGTTATATGCAATACTTTTAGCACGTGAAGTTTTGCATAGCTGGAGTTGAACTGATGTTAACTTGTTTACAAAGATCAAAGTGTGCACATATGATTGTGTGGTATGTTAATGTGTGCTTCTTGGCTTCCTGTGCAGCATGAGGTTCTTGCTGAGGAATGTGTGGAACTCGCTCTCCCAGCATAGCGAATTCCTCAAAGAGGGCTTCTGTTTACAGTACCATACATGGAAAAGGCTGGCCTCCCAGCAGATGTTGGACTGAAAGCTTTTATAGTACCCTTTAGGATACAACTCTTCTTGTGGCAGTGGAATGCCGCAAAAACCTCTGAGATTCATTAAAACCGAATGTTTTAAATGTAGCCTCTAGTAGTGAATAACTTAGCATATGGCTTGCTGGTGAGCTCATCTGTACTTCGTTACATTTGTTGAGGAAGTGGATACAGATCACGTTAGAGTGATTGAGCAAAAACTGGACACCAGTATTGATCAGAACGAATTCAATTTTTCAAGTATTTGAGGAAGCAATCTAGTTTGTACTACTTGGTCACTGTAATTTCTAACTGTTCCACTGTAACACAAAAATTGAAACACTTGGCTGCCTTCTGTAAGAGGCATTTTCTCCCCTATTGCTGTCCTAATAATTGGACCAAAATGCTGTAAAACTCAGTGCTGGTGGTGAACTTGCATGACTTTATCAAGAATGTGCTTCCTTCTATCCCAATTCAGAAGGGAACAAAACTTGCTTGTTAAAGTGATTCTGTTTCCAGTGACTCCCGCTCTTAGGTGGCACATTGCCCAGCATCGTTCCAGACCAGTAGGGCACAGACTATCCTTGAGCAGTATTTAAATTTTGAAATCTGACTCCTAGCAATGACTTCTCTTTTGGTATCTTCTCACCAGTGACTTCATGTCTGTGCTCCCCTTCCCTCTCAACACAGGATCAGAGAGGGAAGATGAAAACCCAGGAGGTAGAAGCAAACAGTAGCATTTCAGTGTCTGTAACAGATTTTGACAAGACCCAATTTTATGGTGGAGAGAATTGTCTGAAAAAAGATGGTTCTGTGGTTCAAAGTTTTTTTGCTGTGCCAAAATGGAAAAAGATTTTTCATTAGCTGAAATTGATATGCAATACATAATGCTTAATTTCATACAATAGAGACATTTTTCTGTGTGAAAAGTTCTCGAAAATGGTCCAAAGT
>VYZR01085063.1:0-38760 GCA_013400675.1 Oxylabes madagascariensis
TCAAGGAAAATTTCTCCACCAAAGGGTGTGTAAGGTCCCTCTGTCATAGAGGAATGCATGGAGACCAGGCAGACATGGAAACATGGTGCCATTTTCAATCTCCTCTCACAGCACAACCTAACAGCTGAATTCCAGGAAAGCCAGCCAGGGTGAAAATATACGCAGACTGTAGATTTCAAGGAATTATAGCCACTGGTAAAACAATCTTTCCATCTTTGCCTTTAAAACTGCAGTTCACAAGTAAGCTTACACTGCTGGGGATTCCTGGCTGGAATCTGCACATCAATTTGTGTGGAGCAGGGTCTGGAGTCTCTCACACAAACAGCAATGACAACTGTTGTGCCAAAGGATTTTCCAGCTGTTTTTACAACAGTGCAAACTCAAACCCAGGCCCAGCTGCAGGTAACTCATCAGCGGGTTATCCAGACCTGACACACAGGTGCTGAGGACCAAAGGTGGGGCCATGCTGAGCAGCCTCATGGGTTTGGGAACCAGATGATCTCTACTTCCAGGGGCTGGACAGAGGAAACAGCCCTTTGGAACTGTTTTTATTGGCACTGTTCTTCTAAGTCAGTATCTTAAAATAGCCTTCCTGATATGTCAGGTGTAAAGGATAAGTGACTCCTCTACCACCGGGATGAATTTAGGGAAAAGGAATGCCTCTGTGGGGTTTTGTGAGGGAAATGGGAACTCATTCTTCTTTGAAATTAGACTTAGCATGGTATACAAGCATATCATGCCTCGGAAGATTGTCAAGAGATAGGGGAATGGGGGAGTGAAAAGTGGGATAGACATGCAGAGCACAGAGACACAGAAGTGACTGGTCTGTACCTTCTTGCCCTCTAAAGAACTCAGTCTACTTCTTGAAGTGTTCCAAAGAGCCAGACAGTGAGCTGTGACTGGAATACCTGAATGCAGCAGACAGAATATAAGCGATGTTGCACCATCCCTCTTGTTGACAGAGTATACAACAGTTCTGTCCATCATGGCCATGAATGATAATCCTTGGATTAACAGGCCTCTGGAAATATGTAACTACAGATATTCCTGAGAACATTTTCTGGAAGGGGATCTTACTGAGGCATTCACCACCTCAGACTTCTGGACATGCGGATACAGAAGCACCCAAACGCACAGACAGGTCTTTCACAGAATCCCAGAACAGTTTGAATTGGAAGGGACCTTAAGGCCAATCTCATTCCAACACCCTGCCACGGGCAGGGACACCTTCCACCAGACCAGACTGCTCCAAGCCCTGTCCAACCTGGCAGACTGAAACCACAGAAGCCCACAGGATGGTGCTGAGCCTTAGAATTCCCCCAAGGTATGCTAAGGACTAGCCTGGTTAAGGTGACACTCGATACTTCTTTTTTTTCTTTCTCTACAGGCTAAGGTTTTGACTGGCAGAGTCATCTGGAGAGTTTGCAGGAGTTCAATCCCCAGGATGATCCAACCAGAGATGGAACAGTATTTGACTTTATCTGAAGTGCTGCCTGTAACCACTGCCTCTGAAGGCCTTTGCTCCTGTGGAGAATGCAAGTGGCAGGGCACTGCACCGATAATGGGTTTGATTCATGGAGGAAATCTTCAGAGAAACATCATTACGCCAAGAGAGATGTTCCAAAGGGCAAGACATCAGCCAGTCTTCCAGCCAAGATCAGAGATGGCAAATCTTGCCCCAAATCATCTTAAACTTGGAATTGCAGTTGCAAAGTTCTTTTAAGTCTGGGATAAGGATTCAGCTTCCTTCCCTTAAACAAGGTCATACTGCCTTTAAGTGTAGCACAAAGGAGATACGACATGAAACAGATTTCTGGCCTCTACTTTTAGGCATGACATCAGTCTCAGAAGAGAGACATCTTTGACTAGTGATGCAATTGCCCCTTTAGGTAATAATGACACCTAGCAAAGGCAGTGAAGAACATTATTTCACTTTTATTGAAACAGAATCTAGGGAGCCTTATCACAAAAGCTACCTTGCCTCGATTTTCCCAAACAGTTCTTATCACTGGCAAGAAGTTTGCTGCATAGGTGATAGTATTAGTCTAGAATTTGGTGTTTGCTGCTGATCTTCAAACTAGACTTGGGAAGGAAACCAGAGAGCTCCCAGATATTTGATGTCCTTCATCAAAAAAAGCTTAATAAACAAGAAATGTCCTCAGAGAGGGCAAGTTTCAAAGGCCTGTGGCCATAAACTGGTCAGAGACAGAGCGGCTGAGGAAACCTGGACAGGGGAGAACCTCTCCCATGTGAGAACTTGTACTTCCCCAGAAGGTGCCAGGGCTCTTCTGAAGAGCAACACACCTCACTCAGCACCTGCTTTAGAAAGGGGGGTCTGAACTCCAGCATTCCCTTTGGGCTCATCAGCAAAAACCACAGTCACAGTCTGAGGCTGTATCAGGACTCAGCTTGATGCAGAGTTAACTCACAGCAGAGAACTTTTAAGCCTGAACTGGCACCTGCATCTTTAGGGTTTTAACCCAGTGGGAGAAGTTACTCCCTTCTGCCAAAAAGCAGGTACTGTGTGGGATAAAGGTCCATAGTCAAAACAAATCCTCATGTGGGTGGCTCAAGACTGCAAAATAACCTGCATATTACTGAGTGTAGACTGAAAACCACACCAGAATGGGTGTGGGTATCCTACATCAGTGAGCGTATATCCAACCCAACTGGGGACATGCCCAGAGATCATCAGTTGACACTAGGAAACAAAAGACACTGAGGAAGGGCATCGCCAGGGAAACACAGGGTAGGGTGCAACACGTGGGTAAAAGTTGTGCAAGTCAGAAAATTTTGGTATTAGCCGTAAGTTTCTCAAAATACCATCAAGTGTAAAATTCCAGCACTCTAACCACTGGGATACACCAGCTCAGCACAGCTGAGTGAGAGTAACCGCCAAAAACACAGCAAGGGGATGTTAAACCACAGCACAGCAAATCCTGCAATTGTAATGGTTGGCCTACTCAGACCTGCAGGCTGCTGGGTATCAATGAGAATGATCAAAGCAGGCTTATCAATCCAAGCAGGCTTTAAAGCCAAATTATTCTGCTTTACTACTTTGTTTTTTGAACTCAAGCCAATCTAAAAAAAAAATTCAAATACCACTTCAAATTACAGATCACTGACAGCATTAAAAATTTTGCAAAACCTCTCGAGCAGCAAAGAGAGCACTTGAAATGGCACGAAATACACCAGAGATGAAAAGCATCTTATCAATTCCTTTTCCAAGCATTTATTTTATCGGTACCTGGCTGATATGTACGGCAGAAACCTGGGCAGAACACACGGAGGAGTGGCTCGGAGAGTTGGGTAGAGATTTGCAGGGTCCGATTGAGAGCTGCTGTTTCTTCTTGGTGGAAACGATCTTCTGGGCAACTGAAGGGAAAGAAAACATCCAGGCAGGTAAGGCAGAGCACACGTGGAAAGCAGGGCACGGCGGGAAAGCACACAATGAACAACATACAAACAGCGAGGGTTCCACCACCAAAGCCTGCTCCAAAAATTGAGCGTATCACAGGGAAGACAAAGGGTGCTGATTTTCCATGATGGACCATGGAGACTCCAGCTCTGTTCTCCACAAGGAGGATGTGACTCCAGAAGTCTCATTCCGCCAGGTGAGCAGCAGAGGACTCGGGGAAAAAATTACAAAAAGCAATACCAGGAATTCTGTACCAAGTCTCCTCTGTGTTTATAACATCAGACTAACAAAGCTCATGGTAGCAAACATTTTCCCTTCTTTGGGATATTCTCCTGGCCCACAGAAGATACCTGGTCTCTGCTGCCAAGGAATAAGATGGATTTCCCTTTTTTACTGGCCATTGCACCAGGGCAATCCACTTCGTAGCAGAAACCTAAGAGATAACTGAAATAATAGAACTGATAAGGAGTCCCTGACATCGAATAAATACTTGGATTGGTGGTACCACATATCCCAGTGAAATTCTTTATGGAAAAAAGCTGTATCATGATTTCTAATTTTAGCTTTTATTCCTTAGCAGCAACAGCACAGCGGGAAAAATGCTTAATTTGTTTCGCAATTTATTAAGACCTTTTCTTCAGCATAGAAGGAAAAGCAGCATTTATCAAATGGATACAGGGATCAGAGCCATTACCATTTCTATTCATGGCTTGGCAGACCCATAATAAAAAAGATCAAACAGAACTGATGTGAAATGCAGCAACTTCCAAACCTCTCCTACAATTTTTCAATATAAACAAATCAAACTACTTCAGAAATTCATCCCATCATACACTGGAACTTGAGTTCATGCTCCTAATTCAGCTAAAGCCTTTGGAAAGAGCACTTTTTATGTCCTAAAAACATAAAAATAAATGTTCTTGCTACCTTTTGAGTCGCAAATTAAAAACTAGTCAAAATTTCATCTTTGGAAACAGGTACTTGTATAGTGGCTAATCAAAAACTAAACTAACTTTCCCACTAACTAAATTTAGCTTCCTTGTATGCAGTTTTCTTCATGAAGGGAAGCACTTCATGAAACTTGTGCCAAGGAGTCTGCAGTCACTTGCAACACCTCCACCAAAACCAGTGACATTTATTGGCATCTCCTTAAAAAGTCCCCCAGAAACTCGTTGGATGAAGCCAACAGCACCCAGTCTGTCTCATTCAGAGAACACAAAAAGATAGTTAACGTAAATTCCAAGATTATTTTCCCTCACTACATTATAGCACAGGCAGGGGCAGTGTAAGCACAGTTTCTTCTCAAATGAATGCAATTTTAATAAGAAACTGGTCTGTGGCTTATGTTTTTCATGTAAATGAATGATGGCATAACCATGATTTAGTGAGAATACATTGTATAAAGAATGGCTCGTATATATGAAGAAGCAGCTTCATTAGTTACATCCCACCTCCAATAGGCCTCTTATCATCCTGAAAGGATGGTATCAATTAATTTATCTTCCCCTAGCATATTGATCATAATCTTCATCAGCTAATCATGTTTAAATTAAAGGGGAATATCGTAGCACTCCGTCATTTCAGACCCATTGGGTTATTGATCTGGAGCCTGGGAAGCCATATATTAAAATATTTTAAAACACATTACCGAGTGAAGAGAGCAAACCAAAGGTCAGATTTTAACATATGCACAAGGATTTGTCTTCATTGTACGTGGTAAAGACCTAAATTAAGACCAAAACTGAACAAAAACCACACATGAATGAAAACTACCTCCTCTGCAAAAGCTCCTACTTTCACATGGGAAAGATAATTAGGCAAGGAAAATATTTACCTCTTCCCTTCACTGTGAGTGCAGGGGTGTTGGTAGCATCACATCAACACAGAGCACAGTCTGGGCAAGGAAGGGGAAGGAACAGGGAAAGAAACCCAAGAGACTCTGAACTCAGCGACTCAAACACACAGCCTGAACATGAGCAAAGCATCAGGCTGCTCCAAGCCCCAATGTCCAACCTGGCCTGGGACACTTCCAGGGATCCAGGGGCAGTCACAGCTGCTCTGGGCACCCTGTGCCAGGGCCTCCCCACCCTCACAGGGAACAATTCCTTCCCAATATCCCATCCATCCCTGCCCTCTGGCAGTGGGAAGCCATTCCCTGTGTCCTGTCCCTCCATCCCTTGTCCCCAGTCCCTCTCCAGCTCTCCTGGAGCCCCTTTAGTCCCTGGAAGGGCTCTGAGGTCTCCCTGGAGCCTTCTCCTCTCCAGGTGAACACCCCCAGCTCTTCCAGCCTGGCTCAGAGCAGAGGAGCTCCAGCCCTCAGAGCACCCCCACGGCCTCCTCTGGACTCATTCCAGCAACTCCACATGGTTGTGCTGGAGGCCCCAAACTGGACACAGGTGGGGTCAAAATAGACTGTTCTTCTTCACAAATTTCTTATTCCTCACTCCATCAGAACAACAATGTTCTGGAAAGTGAATAAAAAATTCAAGAAAGCAGAAATATTTTTGTCCCAAGCCTTTCAGGTTCTGTCTCATTCCAAAGCTGCTCCTGAACAAATATTTCAATTTAATACTCTCTCAAAAATATTTCTAAAACAGATTAATACCAACTTAATCTATGAGAGATATCAAAAATAATCCAGGGAGTGAGAAGCATTTCAACTGCTTTTAAAAATCAGTTGAATTGTCTGTACTTTTATAAACTCAAGCCATCAATTTGGGACAGATTTTATTGCAATATATCAGTAGTACGAAAAGCTAAACAAAATTTATGTGCAAAGTTAAAAACTCTTTTGCAAATAAATAGGGATATGCCATGAATACATAGAGTTCTAAACAAGGAGAACTGACATTTAGGAAATATTTGGTCAGGGGTGGGGGGGACTGCCGCTTATTTTTTATACATTTAAATTTAATTCCATGAGCCAGAATGACTGGGAGTTGTATTCTGCTTGAAGGCGTTGATAATTAAAAGCATGTGAAATTCCCGCGCCGAGGTGGGAGGGAAAGCTCTTGGCTTGAATGCCTCTTCTTCCATGCCTGACCTAGCGCACCACAACAAAATTAACCTTCCAACCCCCTGCCACTTTCATCTCAAACGCTCCGTTTTGTTAGTCAAAACCCACTCATTCCTCAGCAACTCCCGCTCCCTGCCTGCCGGCATGGTTGTCAGTAGCCCTGAGCAGGAGAACTTGGAGCTGCACAGCGATGTTTCCACACTCCAGCTCTGTGGATCTGCATGCAAACCACCACGTTTTCCCACAGAAAAAAGCGAGCGCACACTCATTTTCCCCAAGTAAATCCCTCCCGTTCTGTTCTCAGGGCTGACGAGCTGAGGACTGAATTCCCTCATGGGAGGACCAGGGCTGTGTCTCCATAACGAACCGACTCCTCTTGGTGCTCCGTTTGGGAGCTCACCTCCAACGTTCCTAACACTGGTGCCAGAGGAGCTGCAATGATAGAGTTGTCTTGCCCTGGTCAAAGGGCTGTTCACACATCCGCTCCTCCTCAACCTCATTAGCGCAGCTCCATGGAAGGACAAGGACAGGAAAGGCAGAGAGACCTGAGGGGAAAATACTCCCTAGGAGAAGTTCAAGGCAAAAGGTGAGAGTCTGATCCAGCTCCACATCTCGGAAAACTGAGAACACTGCAGTACCCAAGAGATGAGTTGAGGGAAACCTCACCTAGGCTGAGATCTGATCTCTCCCTGCTCCTAAGATGGATCCTGGAAAACACCCAAAGGTACCAACAGTCTGATCACTTTTCATTCCCAAAAGGCAGGGAATACAGTTATTCCTGCGCTCTTTGCTTCAACCGAGGAAAACTTGTAATATTAAAAGGGAAGACCGCAGGGATACAAGACCTGTAACATCTGGTGTCATTTCTCTTCTCAGTGATCACAGTACAGGGGTGCTGCATATTTTAGGAAATGAAAACACTCTTCTCCAATTACCACTAATTTAAAGCTAAACTGATTTCTCATAAAAACCTGCGTAAGACCATTCACATCTCTTCTGCATGTCCAAGAACAAGTAAACAGCAGGTTCAGTTAAAACCTGCCACTTGTGCAAAAGATGGAAAGGCAGGAAATTTTCCTTCTCTGATGGACAGAAAATGGTTTTTAGTTGAAGCTGGAATGCTGTTGGCTGAGTGAAAAACATCAGCAGGGATAAACACTTGTTTAAATAAATACCTGTTTTGACTACTTGGAGGAAAAAGAACAATGCAAAAATGAGAGTTCTGTGTCAGCAAGTATTCGCTTTTACCTTAAAAAACACAAGTGGAAGAAGTTAAGATATATAGCAGCTTACATTTTTACAGCAGCTGCCTTTTAGCTTAATATTCCATGTTTACAGGATAAGTAAAGGTTCAATAAAAGTAAATTTATTCCACAATTACATATTGCAGAAGAGGCAATAATAACTACCAGAGCAAGCCCTAACCACAAATGCTTCCAAATGGGAAACATTAATGTAAGTGGCCACTATTAAGGCCATTGTGCCTGTTATTTTAAATTCCATCCATTTTTTAGGCTAAACAACCTTTATGTTTCTCTGTTTAAAGGAGAAAAGTGGCATCCCACTTGTCTGGCGTAGTAGAGAAATGAGTGCTGGACAGTTCTAATGTTGGAGTTTAGAAATGGCAATTTATCCAGCTAATTCCTGGCCACGTGCAGCCAGAAAGGTCTCAAGTTACTTCGCCCTGAAGAAGCAATGCCACTGTAAAGTCACACCAGGGGAGAGGAGTTCCTGCTCTGCACTGAGCACCAACCCTCTCCATGCTCTGACAGCCTCTGGTGAAACTTCCTGGGAGAAACCTCAATGAGCAAAAAAGATAAGTCAAATCGACCAAAAAGATATCAATCTGTAGTGCAAGGCACCAAAAGCACTAGGAAGTTTTACAGGACAAAGTGCTTGGTTAACAAATCTTTGCTTCTTAAACCCTGTCTTACAAGATATGAAAATACAGCTGTAAATCAAGCTCAGTATTAAGTATCTTTAATCAATGCCAACTTTTTTTTTTTTCCTCCACAGGTAACTCTTATTAACACTGCACATCATTTATTCCCAAGTGCCATGCAAATCACTGCCTGCCAAGACTAGGTAAGCAAATATGCCAGTAAATCCACTTGAAACAATCTGGCATCTGAAGCAATCTAAAAAACAAACCTGTGTTTTCTCCACTGCTTGACCTGTGCTGCAAGTAGAAGCACACAACTCGAGGATTTAAGGGGAACATTGTACCAGAAGCACAGGTAAAGTTTTCTGTGCATGGATTTACTTCACTAGTACCTCATGGAGCTCTGCTAACCTTTCCACGAGGGCAGAATCAAGTCATAAATCCTGTTATATCCCACACAGAGCTATGATTTTAAATTGCAAAAGTTAAAAAATGTTCAAACAAGAAAAAAAAAGTCAAACTGAAAAGATTCAAAGAGAATGTTGTCAAATTGATGTGTATTGTAAAATGTCCATAAAGGAAGCAACTGAGTTGTTAACTACCCTTTAAGAATTGTATGCATTTAATTCTATGTCAAAATATAGATTCACTTTTTAATCGCATCAAAACATAGATTCAAGTAACAGAAAATTATATGGTGCTTCAGGATTTTATCACCTTAGTGAGTAATTTCCTACTCCCATTTTGAGGTGGCTTAATGGAAAGCCTGTTTTGGGGCACACACTAAATGACTGCTTTCATAGAGAACATTTCTGCTTTCTGAAGATTCGTGCATACCCAGTGAGCTCACTAATAGAGCACAGAAAAGACACAAAGTGATGGAAAGCTGCTGGTTATGTTAGTGCATCTCAGATGCATCCAACCCTCTAGAAAGAAAGGAACCAATCACATTTACTAAATCAAATTCAACTTAACTCGTGCCTCATCCAGATGGTTCTACTAATTCACCTTAAAGAAAAAGCTCACCAAAAAACCCAGAACAATCAATGGTTTTCTTTTTTCAGCTGCCAAAATGACACAAAATTGTTACCTAACAACTCAAAGCCTGAAGTCAGAGGTGCAACCACACCGTGAGATCACATAGCTACATTCACAGACAGGGCACAGCTGGTTCTGAAACAAGAGCCATGATTTCTGGGATATCTAAGAAAATGGTTATAGTCACTTAATACTTTGAACAAGTATCACTTTTTTCACATTAAATATTCACAGATACTATTCCTCAAGATGTGAGTATTCTCAGAAAAGAGCAGTCAAGTTTACCACAGCAACACCAAAAAAAGGGACATTAACACATCACTCCTTCTGCAGCACAACTTATCTATGCTGTTCATCAAGCTCGAGAATGTTCTTGTACTTTAAAGAAAACCTCCCTCAAAACAAACCACCAAGGACCAAAGTAAGACTAAACAAACCACCTCAGCCCATGAGCTCGTTGCCCACTGAGCCATCAAAATCTACCTCTCAGGCACACAGAGGCCTGTGAAAAAAGAGTTATGCTTTGTATTACCAACATCACTGTTTCAGCGCAGGTGGAATAAATCCTGCTCTCAAAACATCCTCCAGAAATCCAGCAGCAGATAGGAAGTCATCTCCTTCACCACTAATGGCTAAAAATCCTTTGGGTTTGTGGGTTTATGCACATCCAGCTGTCACAAAAGCAGTTCCCTGCCAGAGCAGAAGCATCATAGAGCATTTCACATAAATCTCCCAAAACACATAAGCCCCCCCTTTGCACTTTAATCATTTGCTAACAGTTACAATAAGATTGTATTAAAAATTTAAACTGCCCTACTTAATGCAATTTACCTTCAAAGGTCCATTTCCAGAGAATGAAGTCGAATGATATAAACGTCGAACACTTGATCAGATTTATGGTGCCCAAGAATATTTCTCTTGATACAGATCTGACGAGTGAAGGCTAATGGCTTTAGTTTTATTACTTTTTAAGCGCTTAATGGGAAAACGTAGACATTTTCACAAGACTAAGCTCCAGCAAGAATGGTGCATTTAGAGGATGACAGCAGAGGAGAAAGCTGTGTGCTCTCCGTGGGAATGACCGGTTAAACAGCGTTATTAAGCGAGAGATTAACGCCAAGTATTTATCCAGGTAATTTGTCACACAACAGAGGCCTGAGTGCCTCTGCTAAACAGGGGAGAGCAGCACCAAGTGCTGACTCTGCGGCCGAGTTTCCAGATGGAACTGGGGCCAAAATCCCAGGGAAAGACAACTGAAGTCACACTGGGATTGTAAAAGCAGAAGCTGAGTGATACTGCCATGGGTGCAGATCCACTCGTGCCTGCAGGTGATAAGGGAATAGCCCTTTCACTCTTCAGGGAATCCCACCTTTTCATCCCAACCATGCTCTCCATAAATACAAAAAGTACTTCCAAATGCTACAAATCAATAGTTTCACTTGTCCAAAAACACTTCTTTTTTTCCTTTTTAATTTTTTTTTTAACTGAAAGACAGCTGGGAGTCCTCAGATTTCAATTAATGTCAAGGTACTTGGCCAATCAATCACCAAGTGCTATAAATTCCCCTCTATTTCTCATTAGTTACACTATTGCCCAGCTTAAATCCAAACATACCTTTCTGGGAGACTGTAAATTACCAGGCCTAAGACACAAGCGAGTGCATCAGGCATCAGGAGGGGAATAAATGATGGGAGTGAGGCGATTGTACGTGCGCTCAACTCCAGCTGATTTACTCCTCACCAGGGCTTTTTTCACACAAAAGTAGCAGCAGCATAAGCGCCACCAGCAGCACTCCATCTCCTGCAGTTTGCATATCTGACTTGAGACCAGTAATGACTTGTCTTTATTAACATTAACAAGTNTATTAAGCGAGAGATTAACGCCAAGTATTTATCCAGGTAATTTGTCACACAACAGAGGCCTGAGTGCCTCTGCTAAACAGGGGAGAGCAGCACCAAGTGCTGACTCTGCGGCCGAGTTTCCAGATGGAACTGGGGCCAAAATCCCAGGGAAAGACAAGTGAAGTCACACTGGGATTGTAAAAGCAGAAGCTGAGTGATACTGCCATGGGTGCAGATCCACTCGTGCCTGCAGGTGATAAGGGAATAGCCCTTTCACTCTTCAGGGAATCCCACCTTTTCATCCCAACCATGCTCTCCATAAATACAAAAAGTACTTCCAAATGCTACAAATCAATAGTTTCACTTGTCCAAAAACACTTCTTTTTTTTCCTTTTTATTTTTTTTTTTTAACTGAAAGACAGCTGGGAGTCCTCAGATTTCAATTAATGTCAAGGTACTTGGCCAATCAATCACCAAGTGCTATAAATTCCCCTCTATTTCTCATTAGTTACACTATTGCCCAGCTTAAATCCAAACATACCTTTCTGGGAGACTGTAAATTACCAGGCCTAAGACACAAGCGAGTGCATCAGGCATCAGGAGGGGAATAAATGATGGGAGTGAGGCGATTGTACGTGCGCTCAACTCCAGCTGATTTACTCCTCACCAGGGCTTTTTTCACACAAAAGTAGCAGCAGCATAAGCGCCACCAGCAGCACTCCATCTCCTGCAGTTTGCATATCTGACTTGAGACCAGTAATGACTTGTCTTTATTAACATTAACAAGTTTTATGCCCCAAATCCAATTTTCTGTGGAAAAAAATATTTCTTCAACATCTGCCAATAATGTTGTTTCATTACGTGCAGACAGAGCTTGAAGAAAAACAAACTTGTGCCTTAATTTAAAATTGGTTCTGTGGCTCTGAAAGCCACCTTTCAGCCTCTTCAAAGGTGAGACAGTGCTGAAGGTATCTGACATAGTGGGATCTTGTGGTGAAACTAAAAGGAACGCACATTCACATATTTATTAACAAAACTATTCAATTTTTAGTCATGCACCGGCTTTATAATAATTCTTGAACTAAAAGTGATAAGGCCGCACTCCACAGAAGTTGCTGAGGGAATGCACTTATCACAGATGACAAACATGTCCCAAAAAATGTCTTCTATCAAGAGTTAGAATCTGAATAAATTTTAACTCTGATAGAAGACATTTTTTGGAACGTATTTGTCATCTGTGACAAATTTGATATGAAGTTTTGAAAGTTGCAGGAAACTTTCAGACAAGGGCTATAAGCAGCCAGGAAAAAAAAAAAAAATCAAAGAAAACCAAACAACAGCAAACTGTGACCAATTATCAGCAGACAATGAAGTGAAGTCACACATGGAGACTGTCAGGGGACCCATCAGGAATCACAGGATCATTTAGGCTGGCAAAGCCTTCTAAAATCACCGAGTCCAAGCACTATCCCAGCACGGTCAAGGCCACCACTAACCACATCCCCAAGTGTCACATCTAGAAGCATAAGAGTCCCCCAGTTTTCCTAATCCCTTAATAAAACCTGTGAAGCCCGTGTTCACATTTAATATTTGGGATAATTTTTGTAACTGAGGCAGCCCATGAAGTCCCACCCATCTGCCAGCTGATTTTTCTTCCTGATTTTAGCTTGCTTTCTAACCAAAATGCAGCATGAGTTGCTGAAACAAGCCCACATGGACCCCAGACTGGTACCCCTGGAAAGACCAAGCTAAAGAAATGACCAAAATATACAAAGAGAGGCTGTTCAAAAAGTAGCTGTGTTCTCCAGACTCATCTCTTATATTGTACAATACGATGTTGTGCTGGATTCTCTCTTTTCCACAAAATACTGACCAGATCTGGCAGCAGGCAGGACCTGACCTTGCTGTGTCTGGCTCACACACAACTCCAGTAAGAAAAGAAAGAGTCTGATGCAGTGAACAGCAGTCTCAATGTTTAGGACTGGCCAATAACAAACTGAAATGAAAGGAGGAGCTTACAGATAAATTTCACTTTGTGCTGATGTTTGATGAAGATCACATAACACGATCGGTGCAAATGCTTTTAAGAGGGAAGGGGCAGAAGTTCCAGCTTTGGTGGGCACAAGTTGCCCTGTGCAGCACCACCTCATCCGACCTAACCTCAATCTCAAAATTCATTATACACAATTAAAGATTCTCTACTTTAAAGAGAAGGAAGAAGGAAAAAACGCATCTCATAAACTCGCCAGCAGCGCTGAAGTTTGCTGGCGCAGGAATTCCGAGGGAATGCCACCACCGTGCCTTGCTCCACTCCACGCATCACCCCCACGGCATCCAGAGAGGCTTTTAAAGGCTGAATTCATGATGCTAATCCAGGCCGAGCAAACAGCTCAATGGGATTTGCATATGCATACGGATTAGCTGAAAGGCAACTATTTGCAATGCGTTTCGGAAATGGCTTTTGAGGAACCAGCTATGCTAATAATCAACTTTGATGTTGAAAATGTGTTTGCTATACAACAGAGCAGGTTACAAAAGGATTATGTTTATTACACCAGTTTTAAACGTTTGATAGCTCAGACAAAAGCATCTCTTCATTATAAGGGGACAAGGCAGGATCTTGTCTTTAATAAATGTTCCTAAACACACCCAGAACAGAATGAAGTTAGAGAAAGGGCATTTTCCCTTCCCTTCCTGTCTTCAGACGACACATCTCATGGGTTAGCTCTCAATCTTCCATTCATCAATATTAAGCCAGCAAAGCCATTTTTTTTGCGAGCAAATTTAAAGAGAAATCCACAAAGGACAGTTAAAACCAATAGCCATATTGAGGATAAATTTAAAAAAAAATAAAAATCAAGCTTTCGACATTTCATGTTGCCCTCTGTATATGAAGGCTTGCTGGAGAAGCTGCACAGACCATAGCATAAAGCAGCAGACGAGGTGAACGGGCTTTAAGATTTGTCAATAAAAAATTAGGAAGAAAAAGATTAAATGATCAAACCATAATCACAGAAGTGTAACAAAGAGTGTAGCAGCAGGAAGAGAAACAAAGATATACTGGGCAAGGCAGAGCATCCCCCAAAATGCAGCAAACGAGGCACAGTTTACACAGAACACTTGGAAATAAGGCAGACATGAGGATGAAAAAGGTTCTGGCTGTAATAAAGCAAATATAAACTGGCACTTTGTGGAGGTCACGCTCTGCTGAAGCCCTTCCTGGCCCTCACCTAACCTTGTGCTCAGCTCCTCTGCAGCATCATTTTGCAGCTACTAAAGAATCCCCGCTCTAACAGGTATCGCCCAGCAGTATTTCACTTCATTTGTTTTTAAACCCTCCCCTCTGGACACAGCCCATGACTGAGCCCTGCTAGCAGCCGTGCTGTGCCATCAGTTTGCTGTTCAGGTCACTTGGCTCAAAAAGAATCACAGAAATTGTCACTGCTCTTTTCAGCTTCTGCCACCAGCTCCACCAGGAACTGCAGCATGACAGCACTTACTTATGGCTTATTTCTATCATGTGTTTTCTGGTGTCTTTACTGAGAACAGCAGGGATATGAAAAATAAGGAATTTTTAAACTTCTTCCTTCTTCCAGAATTTTTCGCTTCTGTTTCTGTTTTTAAGGGAAAACAATTTCTACTTGCTCACCAGACACTCCACAAATGTGTTTATAACACGTGAGTCTGTCAAACAGACTGATTCTGCCCTCTTACTTGCATGTCTACTGGAAAAAAAAAAAAAAAAAAGGCCCAAAGAACCATCTTGTTTCCTGCCCTAGGATTTCAATTCGCATTACAGAATATGACTTTACTGGGCCAATTCTGAATCGTCATTACTGAATTTTTTGCATTTTGCTAAGATTTATCAACGTTCTTGTTACCATTTAATGAAGAATTTATCTATGTTGAAGTAGGTCTTGCATTTATTGTCCTCGCAAAACAAATTTAAGAGCTGTCACCTCTTGCATAAAATCGGTAACTCTGCTCTAGGTTTTAAGTAATCTGCCTTACTGCATACACTTCATATTAAGACTTAAGGAAAGTGCCATAAAATAACCACTATAAAATTAGAAGTCACACAAAAAGTTCTGCAAGACATTATGGTTTTCTACAAGTCACCTACCAAATGACACACCAGAGCTAAAATCAAAACCTCCCTGGGACTTTTGCTGGTATTACATCATTCAATTCCTCTGTGCTCATTGTAGCACTTCTTAAATTTCATACCCTGGACTACAGCTCCTCATCCCATTATTTGATTCCAAGCATGAAAAAATGGATGCAGACAAATCACTGGGAGATCTCTTTTCTTTCCTTCACACATTTGTGGATCCAGGTGTGGTGTTGAAAGACGTGATAGAGCAGTACCAGTCTCAAAGTCCCCAAAGTCTTCAAAGTTGCTGCAAATTTCACAAAAAATTGGCAAAAAGCTGAAGTCTGTGCCCACCAAACAGCATGGCAGCGGCACTGGACAGCACCAAGCACGAGGGGAACTGCACAGAGACCCCCTAACTCCTCAGGGATAACAGGAAAAAAAAAAATCTTGAACCGTAATGTGTAAAGAATGAAATGTGGCAATCACTCAGAAAATATAAATCCAAGGATTTGGATCCATTTTCCAGCCCAATCCTAGTGATGCCAACTGCTCCCCAGGACGAAGGCTTCTTCACACCTGCTTCACCAAGCACTGCTCAATTCACACAGCTCATTTCAAGCTCCTGGATATGGGTTTATTTTCTCCTGCTAGTTGACATTGGGCCTTCCTACAACAACGTGCAGTCTGATTTATGACACCAGAACTTGTCATCGACGGGAATGGGGCTGAGAGATTACCTGGAAACCAGAAAAAATGTCTGTGCAAACAAAAACAGGCACACGCACACACACATTAAAAAAAAAAAAAAAAAAAAGAAAAAAAAAAGTGTGGCGTGAAATGCTTGTTTCTAAACGAAATCTTCTCATTTATTAATGGCCCACAGGAGTTACGGGCAGGCAGGAAGAGTAAAGTAAGTGTAAGGGCAAAGCATGAGCAAGTGCAAAGCTGAAGGAAGTTCGGAATAAAACACGAAAAGAAACACTTCACAAGACGAGGGTGACCAGATTTATGTGTTTAGATCTTTTTCTTTCCGGCCGACTTCGGCGGTCGGAGCGTTCGGATGCCCCGACACGAAGCCCCGAGCGGGGCGCGGCGCCGCCGCCATCCCGGGCCCCTCACGCCGCGGCTCCGGCGCCCCCTGGCGGCCGCTCCAGCCGCGCTCCGTTATTCCCGGGAAAACGGAACGCGGATCAGGATCAAAACGTGAATTTTACGTTAAAATCAACGTCTTAAAACGAACTTAAAACTGAAACGACTTCAAATAAACGGAGGCTTAAAATGAACGCGGCTCGAGCGTTTGTTGCTCCAGGCTAAGCTGTACTATCGAGGAAAAGAAATTGACCCCCTCATGTCACTTTCTCATTAAAAAAACCCCAAAAACAAACAAACCAGGAAAATACAAATATGTAACCAGCCGAAATATTGATTTCTCAGCGGTTTTGAAGCATGGGGGCCTGCCAAAGAGTCAGCAGGCCATGCGTGACCAGCCTGAGCGCTCAGAGAAGCTCATCACTGCAGATGCCACATTCCCGAAGGCCTCAGCCAAAATCCAAGGAATTCCAAGGAATTCCCGGACTTGCAGGAACCGCTCCTCATTCTGCCCTGCACTGGGGTCCCCACCAGCCCAGCCCAGCTCCCCAAGCAGAGAATCCCTCAGGCCACATCCAGTGCCAGAATGAACGTTGAATCTTCCCAAAACAGCTGTCGGGATGGAACCTATATAGTTCCCTTTTATTTACTTCCCATTAGGCTGATTAACATTTCCTAATGAAAACACATCTATAAAAGCTGACTTGATAATGCTGATGGCAAGTGACAGCCCTTCCCCTCAATCCAGCTGCACCAGGATTAATTTGTCATCTCCCATCCCTTAACAGAGAAATGGTGAAGTTCTCCTTTTAGACACCTTTGTTCAATGCCACACTGGAAATACAATTTGAATCTAGAAATAAAATACTTCTGGTAGATTTTTTTAAACGGAGTAGACACATTCCTTAATAAAAGACTAGTTAATTTACAAACAAAGCATCCAAAAATACTAGCAGCAGCACAGCACCAGAGCAAAGTGCAAATTGTGAGGCAGCAGTGGCCTCTGCCATCACATATCTGCAACTCTTACCTCAATACTCACATGTTTCTTGTTATTTTGGGCGGTTTTAGATCAAAATCTAGCTGTTACAGACATCTAGATGAGGTAAGACAACCTTGGGTTGAACTGCTAAGCTATAGAGACAGATTCAACTCTAAACCCAGGTAAGACTCAAACCCTTTTGTTTCATGCCCTGTGAGAGTAAAATTTTATCCTCTAAATATTTGAACATTTGCTTCGTTGTGGTGTCAGAGACTTGCATGGCCCACAGTTAAATGGGTCAGGGAAAATCCGAACGTAAAGCAGGGCAAGATGTGTAGTTATGAATACACCGTGAACAGAAATAAAGGCAATTCTCATGCATTAATGGTACATCAAGCTAATTCAAGAAGGCTAAAACCATTAAAAAGGCATCCTGGGGCAGTACACAGTCATTACAATACTGTGCTGACAAGAAGTATTAATATAATCATTTCCAATGTCATTGATAGAATCTGTTCTGATAAGCAGAAGGGAAAAGTCTCTAATTCTTAATTGGGAATATGAAGCAAAATGGATCTTACTAACATTTATCTATTTTTTTAAATGCAATTCCCTTGTTCAACTATTCAAAATACCAAAAAATAAGAACGGATTTATTGTCCTCCATCATTGGGCACATTACTAAGCTAAACCCTTGAAACATGGAACTTCTCTTTTTTTATTTCAGCTTGCAATTCAGGTTTTAACTCCCAACAGTACATGAGATTAAACCTCAGTGGGATATGACTGAAGGTTAAAAAACAGCCTCTAACATAGCAGAATGCAAAGGAGGATTTTGGCTTTCCCTTTACTCAGCATTCCTCTTACAAAATATGAACCAATGGACTTGATGATCTTAAGGGTCTTTTCCAACCAAAGTGATTCTGTGATTCCATCTGTTACAATCAATAGTGAGCTTATCAGCTGTAATGAAGCGTTGGAAACCAAGTATTTGGATTTAACTCGAGAATGAAGTAGCATTTTCATAATAACAATAATCATTCAAGTTAAAGTTAAATTATTTTACCATTCAGCTGTGGAGAAAATGGGAAATGAGTTATCCCAGAAGAATCCTAACAGATGACCACTAAGTTCAGTAGCTGCTTGCAGGGGACAGATTAGAAATTTAATTTCTAAAGTGTGTGCAATGAAGGAGTAAAAGGCTCTTCAATGCCATTTCCAATTTCTTCCTTCAAAAGGTAGCTCTACATCACAGCAAGGCACAACACAGAAACAAGAAAACAGGTTTTAAAAAAAGCTTGCAAACAAAGCAGCCCAATCCAGGAACTGGCATCAAAACCCACTAATTGTGTGCAGAAGAAAAATCTGTGGGCTGGAACATTCTCAGGTGGATTTTTTTTTTTTTTTTTTTTTTTTTTAACTATCAGAGGATCCCAGAATGGTTTAGATTGGAAGGAACCTTGAAGCTCATCTTGTTCCCTGCCAGCGCAGGGATACCTTCCACTATCCCAGGTTGCCCAACTAATGTGAACCCTTCTGAAGAAGCCACTAAAAATCATTAAAGCTACGCTGAACCTGAATGCCCTGGAGCAGCACAAACCAAGGGATATTTAATCAAGTGCTCTCTATTAACAGCTTGCACTGCTCATTCACAGCCCTTCATTTAACGGGGTTAAGAAGTTGCTTTGTTTCCTGCTGAAATAAACAGCAAAAATTATCAGGAATTGGATTCGGTCCCAGACGTGTCTGGCAAGTGTAAACCATTCATACAGAAGCATTTCTAATCCTATTAGCTGGCAAATATTAAAGAGTTGGTTGGATGCCATGGGGGTAAACCAAAACCCTGATATTTCTTAAAACACATGATTCCTGTCAATTCTTTCTTAGGACCAAAGAGAGACAAATGAGCCTCCTAAAGCTTACAAGTTTATCACACTAGCTTTGTGCCAAGAGACTTCTCTCAAAATCTCTGAGAAAGGGGAAAAAAAACCCCAGAAGGAGGCTGTAGACAGAGCCACAAACACCAGGACTTGGAATATATAATTAATAATCTAACTATAGCCAACATTAAAAATAAACGTGCTAACAAAACCCTCTAATGGCTCTTTGAAACTCCTAATCAATATAGAAAATCTAGGCAGTCAAAACAGTAATTTTTGCAATTAGTTCAAGAGAAAACAGGGCGCAAAGCAAGAAGGTGCACCTTCAAATGCTCTTCTCCGAAATCTGACCAAGAGCATGGGTAAAAAACCCATGTCAGTATTTTCCATGTAGAGCATACGATGTTTTGCCTCTTTTTCCCCCATGTAAAAATTACAACAATTTTATTTTTTCCTCCAATGTAAACATTAGGATGTATCATCTTTTTATGCCATGTAAAAATTTGAAATTTTTCATTTTTTTTTAATTTGAAGTGCATTTTCACACCCCACTGCAAGGTGCTGATGTGACACTGCCTCATGTAAGCACAGGTGGAGCAGGACTTCGCAATGAGAAGCCAGCAACAAAAACCCCAGAGGTAAGGAGCTCTGAGAAGCATTAAAACTTAATTAAGAAGGTTTTTAGACACAGGAAACTGCTGTGATGAGGGGCTGACACATTCAGCCATGAGAGAGGAGCCTGGTGAGAAGAGAAGCCAGCCAAGCCTCAGGACACTTGGCTGAAATTCCACTAGAGGGAGCACAGATCCCATCTCATACACCTCCAGGATCGCGGATGGAATCATAGAATACCCTGATCTGGGAGGGACCCACAAGGATCAAAACCCCTACAACAAGACTCTCAAAGAGTCCCAGTATGGTTTGGGTTGGAAAGGAGCTTAAGGCTTACCCTATCCCACCCCTGCCACGGGCAGGGACACTTTCCACTATCCCAGGTTGCACCAAGCNTAGCATTTTCAGCTACTCTGCACAAACAGCCCCTCAGCCTCTCCACAAGCACTAAAACCAAACCAAAGAAAACTTTGGTAAAATAAAGCAAGCACCAAATAAAACTGAAAATCAAATCTGGACTAAAAACAGCTTAAGATGCGTAAGACTAAAGGTGCTGGTGGGAGAACACATCAGTGCGCGTGTGTTGTGTTCAAATTAAGGAGCCATCTCAGAAAACACAACAAAAATGCCTAAAAATCATCATTTTCTTTAACTGAGCAGGCAAATATCTGAGCTATCCCAGATGGGTCGTTACTTAGAAAGGACAGCTATGGATGGAGTGATGTGCTGGATGATAAAAGGCAGCTGTACCGTCATGGAAGACTCTCTCCACGTTGAGCCCGTAGGTCGCACAGGTCTCATAATAAGTGCATCTCTTGAGGTCATTGGACAACTTCCTGGCTCTGGCATCGTCGATGACACGGGGGTTGGTGGAGCTGATAGCATCTGCATAACGACAGGGGGAAAATACCCACTGAAGGTCACTTGGAAACACCAGCTTGGGATTCACAGAGTCACAGGAAGGTGGAAATTGGTAAAGATCTCTGAGATCACCGAGTGTTAACGTCAACCCACAGTCACCACTAGCCCATGTCCTCAAGTGCCACATCCACGTGGTTTTTGAGCACTTCCAGGGATAGTTCCAATGTTTGACAACCCTTTCCGTGAGAAAATTTTCCCTAATATCCAATCTGAACTTCCCCTGGTGCAACTTCATGCCAGCTCCTCTCATATTGACCAATACCGAAGCAGTGAGTTTAAATACAAACCATGAAACAGGGTGCACGTCACTCTGATTTACGTTTCCTTATTAAAATTACCAGTAAACTCATTCTAAAAGTGAGAGGGAAAACCTCCAATGCTTTTTGCTTTCCTTAAATATGTATATTGAGCTCAGTTGTTGCAAAAAAAAAAAAAAATACACAATCACATGAAAGAACATGAGCTCTGATGTAAAATATATTTAAGGAAACACGAGTGATTAGTACAAACGTGTCAAATGGTTTCTAGACCTCTGTAAATATCAGTGACTGTAGAGTGTGAAATATTAAACATGATGTATTTTCAAGAAATAGAACTTAATTTACAATCACTTTCTCAGACTCTGCCATAAAGACCCCCAGAGATGTTGTGGGAACATACTGCAAAGCTGATAAAAATTCTATTTTCTAAACAATCATACTTGGTAATTCTCTCCAAGAGCTTCTTTTCATGAAAGCTGAAAATCAGAAATTTCAGTTTCTAGAGCTTATCCAGCAGAGCTGAAAAAACCTTACACCAGAATAGATGAAGGAGAAGCTTCTTTCTTGCTACTCTATCATAGTGATAAACTCTGTATACAAAGGTGATACTATTTGAAGTGATAATTTCATTAACAGATCTTGAAAAGGAACTTTTTTCCCCCAGGAGTTATTCTTCATCCCCATCCCTGGAAGTGTTCCAGGCCAGGTTGGATGGGGCTGGGATTAACGTGGGATAGTGGCAGGTGTCCCTGCCATGCAGTGAGGGTGGCACTGGATGATCTTCAAGGTCCCTTTTAGCCCAAACCATTCTGGGATTCTACAACAGGCACTACTTTCAGCATTTACAGCTGCCCAGAAAGTCTTCCTTCAAATCTGCAGCCGCTCACAGCAGCAAAACAGATTTGTTCTTTGGGAAAAAAGCATCACCTGAACCTAAACATGGAATCAATGCCTCTTGCAACACTGTATTTGAGGCTCTGCCCCAGGCAGTACTGATGTTGTCATTACCTTCTCATCAGATCCAATTAACAAAACTAAAGCAGAAATTAGGAAAAGTAGGAGCCTATTTTTCATCAGCAGAGGGCGCTGATAACATTTAATCCAGAAAGGAACTGATAGGGTTCAGCTCCAGAACACCACAGCTTCCCCAAGTTTGCCTCCTTGTTCCACGGTGGCTCAAGGCTGGAGCACTGAGTCGCTTTGGAAGTCAGGGGAGATCATCTGAAAGCACTGGGCCAGTGTTAATATTTTGGGAAAGGTTTCATTTCACATCTTGTTCCAAGAATACCTCACAAAACGTAGAAGTCCAGGGTAGACAGGGCTTGAAGCAACCGGAGCTAGTGGAAGGTGTCCCTGCCCATGGCACGGAGCTGGAATTAGATGTGCTTTAAAAAAAAAAAGGTGCTCTCCATCCCAAACCGTTCTGGGATTCTGTGATATGAAAGGTGTATTTCAAATATGTATTTTAACAAGTGTATTTATGTATTTCATGTATTTTATTTCACTGTCAAACACAGACAAAAAGCTGTGTTTTTTTCCTGATGCTTATTCCTAGAATTAGCATTATTTCCATCTTTTCAAAAAATCCCCTTTGCATCAGTGCTGCAACAGAAAATGAACTTTTCTTTTTCTGGAACTAACAGGAAGAAGATGGAAAACCATACCTCAGTGTCAGAAGGGCACAAACAAAAAAAAAGTTNAGACATGGTTTAGTGCTGGCATTGGCAGTGATAAGGGAACAGCTGGATTTGATGATTTGGAAGGATTTTTCCCAACCTTAATGATTCCATGGTTCTGTATGGTCAGGAACAGAACAGCCTCAACTCTACCAATGCAGCAAACCAATCACAGTATGGGAAACTGGTGAAATATTACTGGGATACGCTGGCACAACAAGGCAGAGAATACTCAAAAGGTGACTCAAATGCCAAAGAAACGGAAATATTTTGGGTACCTTTCCCTTGCCATATTTCTCTTCAGGACAGCTGCTATTTCAGAAGGAAAAACTGTGAGGAGAGAAGTTAGCCCAGGTGGCAAAAAACTGCATTTCTGCTTGATTTACAGAGGTCTCCCAGAGTTACAGCCTCAGGCCAGGGTTCAGTTCTGCTTCCTACCATGCTGCTAGAGGTTTTCCACCTCTCATCCTTCTGCCCCTCAGCAATGCCAGGGTATTGAACCCTTCCAAACTGCCAAGCACATGGAAACTGGTCTGGCTGCAGAACTTCCCTACACAACTGATTTACCTGCTCAAATTCAGCGAGGGCATCTCCCAGCTGAGCAAGAAAACCACCACAACCAGCACGCACTGAAACTATATGATTCAAAACTTCCTTGCAAGTCATAGAATCCTGGAATGGTCTGAGTTGGAAGGGGTCATAAAGTTCATTGTGTTGCACTCCCTGCCTTGGCCTTGGACACTGCCAGGGATGCAGGGGCAGCTACAGCTTCCTTGGGCAATCTCTGCAGGGCCTCCCCACCCTCACAGGGAAGAATTTCTTGTACATATCTAACCTAAACTTCCCCTGTTTCTTCACTCCTTAAGTCCGACATGCCCCCTCCAAGAGAGCTGCCAGGACATTTTCCTCTCACCACAAATACCATCCTTGCAATGGCACAGCCCTGTAGCAAAGAGGAAAGGCCAGGACATGGCTTTGCCAGCTGGGAAAAGTCAATATGGTCTCAAAACCCCATGTGGAAATCAGGGCTGCACTTACCCTGGGTGCCCACCAGGACCATGGGGATTTCACTAGTGTTGCGATAGTTGGCCATGCGGCTGTAGTAGTGGTAAACAGTCTGGAAGCTGACTTCATCCTCCAAGCTGAACACAAAGATAACAGCATCCACCCACATGGCAAACTGTGGGATAGAAATGGAAAGGCCAACTGTGAGAAGAGCAGCAAGGAGGGGGAAGGAAGGAAGGAAGGAAAACCAAGAGAGAAATGTTCTTACCTTCCTGCAAAGGAAATACACACCAAGAAAACTCACAACCAACCAAGGCCTCAGCAGGGGGACAAACTGCTAAAATGATGAATCTCATCACCCTGTAAGCCATGGGGATCTGAGATACCCAAGGGATCTCCACACAAGAGCATCTCTTCTTCACTGGGGTGTGTAACCACAAGCCCAAGAACCATCAGCGTACACTGGGTTTGATTCCCAGAAAACACAGCAGGCCGAGATTGCTGGATGTGTGCATTTGAAAGGAGCAGCACTGATCTGCAGTGCTGACTGAGCCCCCATGCTGCCATCTGCATGCACGCGTGCTGATGTTGCTGGTAATGCCAGGTCAGCTCTCACTGCTTAATCCACATCCAAAAGCACTAATTTGAGACTCCCAATTCTTCACCATACAGACACTCTCAGCTGAGCCAAAAGCACCAAGTGCCTCATTCTGCTTTCAGTGGAAGAGCAAACTGCTCTCTCTTGGCATCAGGAACCTGCTGAGAGACATGCAGGCGCATAGGCCAAGCCAAGGTGCTCCTCAGTGACCATGCAAGTGAGAAACTTTTAGATCACAAGTGAATTGAGATTGTTTAAAGACATTTAACTTAACAGTGAATGTAAACAGGACGTCCAGAAAAAAACTCCAGCTTACCTCGCTGCCTTTATTTTTCCCTAAGTGACTCCATTCCTACCCAAATTTAGAGCAATGGAAACAAGCTTCAGCCAGGGGATTTTCATGCTCTTTGTTATATTATTACTACAACGTGCCAGGGGACACACTGAACAGAGAGGTTCATTGGGGAAAGGCTCTGCATATTCATGACGATTGTATTGAAACCAAACACTGCCTGCCTGGGCTGTTACGGTGTAAAAATAGACAAAAATTTGTTTTGAGGTTTTCAAGACAGTCAGGAGGACAATCTGCCAGAGGGAAAGGACAGGACTGGTTAACCCACAGCAGAGTCACTGCCAGAATAAGGTCAACCACCACACAGTTAAACTGTTCAAACCAGAAGATGCAACCAGATGAACTGGAGACAGCATCATTATTTGGGAGATATGGCCTTGGGTCTCATTGTAAAATGGTTTGTGTTGACTGGAGTCGGCAGCATCATGCCGAGGACGACTCCGCCCAATAACTGCAGTGTCCTTAAGGCATCCATTTGGAAGCCAACAGTCTCTCTAAACCCTTTGAATGTTTGAGCAGTGTGTACAACAGCCTTCTAATAAAGACTATTTTAAAACACTCCATGGATTTACAGAGTGCAGTTCCTGCAGACACAAAACATTTCCATCAATTCCTCATTTCTCTTTTCATATTGAAATGCAGCTTAATCTTTGTGGATATCAGATCTGTGGTTCAGAAAACCAAAGGAATTTTGGGAGACAAAAGGTCTCGAAACCCTCGATGTCTCATCCACAGTACTGTGCACAGAATGGCTTAAAACAAGAATAAATCAGCTGCTGGTATAAAAATCCATTCTCAGACTTATTACTGTGAGTGAGCAGAGCTGTTAGTTCAAGGCAAGCCCAAAACCAAATTATAAAAAAAGTTTTTAAGTTAAAAAGTTGCATGTAGCAGCTCATTGTAGGTCAGTGTCCTGGTTTAGGGCAAATTTGGGAGGATTGGGGATACAAGCATCATAAAGTCACCCTAGGACAGTCAGTCACTAGGTTAATTTGGTTTTACAGTAGGAAATCGAATTATTTTCATCTTTGAACCATTTTATCTTAGGCAAAGAAAGGAGAGATCATAGACCCCCAAGAAGAGTCTTCAGGGAAGCTTGCGTTTTCTCCAATTCTACCAAAAAGAATGGGACAGTAACCTGGGGAATACCCATGACCCAGTGCCAGAAATCTCACATGTCAGCTCCTTACTTACTGCAGTTGGAATTCAATCCCAATTATTCATGAACCCACAAGCAAACTTTTCATTGCAGGAATTAATGAACAGATTAAAGATTTTTAACAGACACATAACTTGAAATTACACCCAAAAACTCCAAAGGGAGTTTACGTGAAACTCTCATGCTGAAAGGTGAGACAGCACTGACACCTCACACCTCTTCAGTAAATCATGAGGATGGAGAACAAATCTCAGCCACCCTAGAATCCCAGTATGGTTTGGATTGGAAGGGACCTTAAAGCTCATCTCATTCCAACCCCCTACCATGGGCAGGGACACCTTCCACTGGACAACAACAACCAAAGCCCCAAATTTACCTGGCACGTACCAGGAGCACACCCTGTGCTCTTCAGGCACAAAACCATCTCAGATTGCTACGTGTACCTTCACACCTCCACTATTTACATTTTTAGATGAGTGAATGTTCTCTAAGTATCAGAGGCTGGAAACCAGGGGGTGCTTCAGCCAAATCCCTCCCAGCCCCAGACAGAGCTTTCCTTGTTGCTCCTGCTGACACGGCTGCAGATGTGCCAACGTTTTATTTTGTCCTGTGACTTCCTTCCAGGATGTCTCTCTCAGCCTCCATTTCCTCCATGTCCTTTCTCTTCCCCTTTGTCCTGGCACCTATCCCCACGCTCTCACCCTCCTGGAGCTGTAGTGGTGCATTGAAACCCAAGCTGCTGCTGCTGGCACCGCTCCCCCTCAGCTGTTTGGCGACAGTGCAGTTCCTGATGCTAAATTACTGCTTGTGTGGAAGCTGATCCCTCCCGGAAGAGCCGAGCAGAGCAAGGCCAGCAGCAGCCAACACTCAGGAAATCCTGCCAGTGCCCAGGTGAGGAGAAGGAGGAGGATGCCCAAGACAAAGATGCTGCCTGCAAAAAGGGTGGCTGGGTCTGAGGTGATTTAAGCAGCACATGAGCAAGCTCTTACTCAAAACAGAGTAAGGGCCAAGCACACAAACCCTCAAGTGTCTTCTCCGTGGCCAATGGCTTGGACAGGCTGGGGGTGTTCAACCTGGAGAAGAAAAGGCTCCAGGGAGACCTCAGAGCCCCTTCCAGAGGGCTGGAGAGGGACTTGGGACAAGGAATGGAGCAGGACAGGACACAGGGAATGGCTTCCCGCTGCCACAGGGCAGGGTTAAATGGGATATGGGGAAGGAATTGTTCCCTGGGAGGGTGGGGAGGCCCTGGCACAGGGTGCCCAGAGAAGCTGTGACTGCCCCCGGATCCCTGGCAGTGTCCAAGGCCAGGCATGGACGGGGCTTGGTGCAACCTGGGACAGTGGCCTGTGGCAGGGGGTGGGAGCGAGATGAACTTTAGGATCCCTTCCCACCAAAACCATTCTGTGATTCTATGAAATCCTGATGTGTCACCAGGGGAAGCACAATGCTTGGGAATTCAATGTAAATGAACTGTACATTTGTACTTGCATGGTCTCAGTCAGAATCCCAAATATTTGCTACACACAGTCATCCATCCATCGTAACTGAAATCCCAACCATTTGCTGGACAAAATCTTTTTCACCTGAGGGTGATGTTGGAATTCTCACAGCAGGAGAATGAGAAGGACCCAGGACAGAACAAAGCAGAGCCAGTTCTTTCCAAAGCAGTTTGGAAAAACAAGGAAAGCGAGGCTTGGGGCTCACCTGTGCCTCCGGAGGGCCCCCTTCATCTCTGATCAGCAGCAGGTAGCTTTGTCCATCAACCACTATCTCCTTCTTGAATCTCCCACCTGCCACACAAAGCAGCTCGTTACAGACAGCAAAGGTACCAAACACAGAACAGAAAAAGGCTTCGCTTGTGGAAAGAAAGGGTCTTTTGCAAATTAACCAACGACTGGAATGTAACTGAAGTTTATATGCGCACATGGGAACTACTTGAAGTTAAGGCATGTACTTGCCTTATTTTTATATATATATTATATATATCATATATATATGTAAAGAATAGGGATAATGTAGGAAAAAGCCAGCAATTGCCTTACAACCCACGTTAGGTGTCCTTGGGTTGATACATACAGTTAAAACCCCATATGTATCATCTAATTTAAATAATTGTGAGGGAAGTGTCTCTAAGAAAGGCAAAGTTGCACACAAATGTCGTGTCTCGTCACCAAAATCAGTTTCTTGTGTCGATCAGCATTTCCTCAAGGGAAGCCAGTTCTCAGAGCACACATGGGATGTTATGCGAATGAGAGTTCTACACTCACACATCACAGTTAGGGGAAGATACCAGACACATGTTAGACAAAAAAGCTACAATGGCGCTGCCTCTGGAGAGATGTGCTAAACTAAGAGAGAACCCTGTGCTGCTGACTCAGGATGAATCTCAGACCTGCTCTGGACACCTGGATAAAGAGAGTGGAGTCATAGCCTCCAACCGTGTCCTATTCCTGATCCTGTATTTCCAGGGAATGCAGAACAAGGGGTGCCTGTGACCACCAAGGAGGCTCCAACCCCATCAGCTGGAGCAGCTGCTCTGTCACCTCCTGTCCCCTGGCTCACAGGGACTCAGGCACCACCCCAGGGCAGGGTAGGAGTTGCTTCTTTTGGGGCTAATAGCATATTTTGGGCACTCTGCTGCCTCTCTTGAAAATGACTGATCTCATTTAGGGCTTCTGGTGTGACAGAGCCTAAGCCAAGATTAGCAAACTTGGCCCAAGCACTGGGGAGGCATTTAGGCTCCTCTCCTGGAGCAAACCCACTCTTATCTCCCCACCTAAGCCCCAAAGCCCCCAAGGCCTCCAGCTTAGCATCACCCACCCTCACAGCTGAGCTTTGCACATTGAGATAAAACACATCCGTTAACATACCCTAAACTTTGCTCTTCACCCCTATTTTTTAAACTGAAATTAGTGCCGATTTGAATCCTATTGCCCAGCTTCAAAACTTGTCATTCTCCCAAAACCAATGCATTAAAACACATGCTGAGAGCCAACAGCTCCGACCTGCTCTCCAAACAAGATCCCTAAGCAAATAAGTCAGGCTAATGCAAATCCTCAAAACACAACAATATGCACAAAAATTGCTGCCTTAGGGGAACCCCACACTGGCTTAAGACCCACCATTCCCCCTTCAGCCCAACCACAACAGCAGCTTTCAAACCAAGATTACTTCACAGCTCGGCTCTGTGCAACGTTCAAGCATGTTTAAACACATTTTGTGCTTAATAAAAGATGTAAAAATGGGAGGTTTTGTGGGTTTGTGCTGGGGTTTTTTAAATCTTTTCTTTATAAACTTATCCTATTAGCAGTATTAAACATGCAACGATTTAGACTACCACATTTCTGGTTGTTTAATGGCACAGAAGCAGCAGAAGAGCTACATATGGATTTTCATTATCTTGCTCACAAAGTGGATTTTCAATCCTGTCTTCGCAGATCAAGCGGCAGATAAATATATATCATTACCGAACCTGAAAAGACCAATCCCAAACAAGTGTAAAACTTGTAAAGGAAGCCAGTCTCAGCTCTCAGGAACTGGATTTCTATTAATCAGGCCATTATTTCTATACGCTGTCGATTAATTGCACGCGCTTCCCAATGAAGTGTTAACTAAGATGAATTACTTAATAGAGAGCCCTCCAGAGAGGGGTTTTAAAGCTGTAACTAACAATGGAAATGCAGTATATGTGTGATTAGAGAGGGAAAGTTTTGCCTAACTGCCATTTCCTATTTCCTTTTTTTTTTAAACACTGAAAGTTCCCCCAGCTAATTATAAAATACCACACACTGAATGCGTTTAGGAGCCAACTCATTATTCCCATGGTCAACAGGATGCCTTGCCAGTCTCACTGTACCTTCAAACAGTCCTCAGAGGTACAAAAAAGGCACAGACAGGGTGCAATAAAAAAGCTTAAGTATTGAAAAATAAAAAAATATTTGAGTGTACATACCCAGCTCACAAATGTAAGCCCTAAGAGATTTACTCTTCGTGATTTGACTGCTGAGTGCAGCTTGGAAAAGGGTACTAAACTGAATAAATACAGTGCAAGTTAGCCAGCAGCTCTTTTCCTATGTGAATCCACACTAAATTATCATCTTGGGAACCTGCTCCTTGCCTTCCCCAAAAACACTGGGCGTGGAGCTCAGTGCAATTATTGTTATTTCCTCTATTTAAATACTATAATATTTATAGTATTAAATTCAGATCCTGATGTGCTGTCCCATTTCACCAAGGGCTGTCACCCTGCTGCAGCCAACAGGCAGAGTCAGCTCAGATCTGCTCAAGTGGCTTCTTCACCCTTAAAAGCAGGATGTGCTCATTAGCTGGAATAGGCACATCCTCACAATCCCTGATTTTTATTTGGATTTAAGTATTTCATGACAAATAGTTTGAATTTAACACCCCTCCAACCAAACTGCTTCAAAGAATGCCCTGCATTTCCAAGCTGTACTAAATATTTCAAAACAAATCTGAAGGCTCAGAAATGGAACAGCAAACTCACGCTCATCCCTCGAGTAGGAATTATTTTATGCAAATCTCAGCTCACAGCAGGATTCATCCCTAATAACTCGTGTTTCTACACCATTAAGGAGCCCTTATCATGAGCACATCACAAAATTAGGTGCTGCACAGGACAGAGATTAAGAAAACCTACCTCAATATCAAGAATTTACACAAACAAAAGCATAAACAGTGAAGAATATAGAGAGCAAGGCTGTACCCTGCAGGTATCTGTGGCTACAGGATTAAGGCAAACAATAAACCGCTTCTGCCTTTGATTTGATGAGCCTCGATGAGACCCATGAGCAGTTTGAGCAAGGTCAGCAATTTTGGGACGGTTCAGCTTGGACAACACTGCTTTCATTATTTTTTTAAAAACACATCTTGGAGTTTGAAAAGCACTACAGGCAAAGAGAAATTAGAGAGATCGGCCGATTCAAATATTGGACTACAGCAACCCATGAGGAAGCCAAACAGTCTCCCAGAGCTACAAAATACCCTCTATTTCCCTAAATATCTGTGTATGTGATAAAGCCAGGAATTATTGTCTAAACCAACAGCACTGAGAACAAAGAAATGACCTTCTTAATATAAAGAACGAGCTCAAAACCCACAACACCACTCCCAGGGGAGGTGGCTGGCTTTGCTCTGGTCCCATCAGGATTATGACACACGCAGCTTTTTAATGAGGGAGTTTCTCAGCTCCCAGATGTACCTGCCAGGGGAGGCCACGGGGAGGGGACGACTGGAGCCGAAGGACAGGGCACCATAGGCACTTCAAGGCAGTTATTTCATGTTTTCCAGGGCTAGAACAGTATCCATTCACACAGGCTCATTTTCAGATGTGCACAGAGTTTTTTACAGGTGGCAAATAATGCTTCTGTGCCCAAACCTACCCGGCACACGGTGCGACTTGTGAAGCAGCCCACAAACCACCCCAGCTCTCTCAGGTGCATCTGGCCACACTTCTGCTGTAAAATGCCCCACATAAATACACAGCTTGATCAACATAAAGCTAAATAAATTCTGTGCATCAGCCATTCACAACCCTGGCTGAAGACCCAGCACAAATCAGAATAGGGAGAGATCAACAACAGCTTCCTGATCTCATTGTCATGCCCGATGCTCCAAAGGTGAGCACACGGCATCAGCAGCGGCGTGGAAATTAACCAGCAAAAACTGGTATTAATTTCAAACACTGCACACATTTGTATTCGGAGGTGCTCTCTGTTACAGAAGCTGGATATTACATGGGGAATTCCAGGGATGAAGGCTTTAATCCAGGCTCTGACAGCCTGGCCACCCCCTCCTCTCACCGAGAGCTGTTCCACCGCGTAATTGCTCACTGGAGCAGCCGCTGATTTTCCTGCTGTATCCCCAGGCTCCACTGCTCTCACCAGGCTCTTTATTCAAGCAAATTGCCACGGGGATGAAGTTATTTAGCCATATGAGAAGGATAAATTTGGGGGGCTGGCCACACGACAAGCGCAGGCAGCAGCTGAACGTCTACTGTGGCAGGGCAAGACAGAAGGTAGGACTGAGGCAGCTCTAAAAGCCTGTATTTTATATTCCCAGTGACATGTGCATTTTGACAACAGCAGCCAGTTGTCTCACACATGCACGTTCTCTCCCTTTTTTTTTCTCCTCAGAAGATAAAAAATAGTGCCAAGAACCTGGCACCTCTTCAGGAAAACACGTTCAAAAATTCTCCATTCAAGCAGATGGCCAAACAGCGGTCTTCTGGTTCGCCATGCACATTTTTTATTTAAATAAACTAATTTTAATATACTTTTCACAGGATTTCCACACACACACTCCAAAAAAAAGAAAAAGAAAAAAAAAAAAGAAAAAAAAAAAGAAAAGAAAAGGAAAAGGTCACGAGACTGAAGCTGCGAAAAGAGCCCTGGACCTCCTTCCCAACAGACTACCTGGGTAAAACAAACCCTAAAAGCCAACAAAAGCAGCCTGGACTAAGCTTTTCAACCTCCACCATCTGCTTCTCTCAACACATTTATGATATAGTTTAGGAAATACATGGAGAGGTCTCCTGAAAGTATCAAGCCTCATTAAAGCACAATACCCCCACAGGCACCATATATAAATGCAATATTGCTTCATATAATCTGATCTTTACCTAAAAACTGGCAAGGAAGCACTAATATATGATCTTGCAGCTTCATGGAAAGAGGGTTCACTGCTGGAATTTTAGTAGCAGCTGCAATGACATTTAACAACTTCATTCTGAGATGCATTCACTGATGTATTTGCAGTGTCTCTCCAGAAGGGCAGATGTAATGGGTTCCCAAAACCTGGTAGTGATGTGAAGGGAGATCAATGGAATTTTAAGGTGTGAGCAGCTGTGGCTGCCTGTGCATCCCTGGCAGTGTCCAAGGCCAGGTTGGACAATGGGGCTTGGAGCAACCTGGGATACTGGAAGGTGCCCCTGCCCATGGCAGGGGTGGAATGAGATGAGTTTTAAGCTCCCTCCCAAGCCAAACCAAGCTGGGATCCCATGATAAACACGCTGAGCTACATCCAACATTTTATCTCAAGCAGAAGGAGAGGAAGGTGATTGATTAACCACCAAGATAAATGGGAACAAACCAGAGCTGGCCTCTGAGCAATTAAGATTCCCTCATTACCCAGAGACAGGACCCAGGAGCAGAGCAGTGCATGTTCTACTTTCACTGCAAAGCTCCTGACAGCCAGTGCAGACTGGGCTAAGCCAATTAGAAAGGGCCAGTCTTAAAAAAATCACTGTAATGTGAGTGCAGACATTGAGGTAAAGCACACTGTGTCCCCATCAAATAACTCATCTGAAAGAAGCGGCATGATTCTAATCCAAGTTTCTGTAGCAGTTTCAATTCTCCTGCACCCAGTTTATTAATAACCTAGAAGATGGAAGTAACAGGCTATTTAGTTTCTAGATAATGAAGCAGGAGGGACTGCAATTACAGTAGAAAATTGGATTGTACTTCACCATGACTGTAATGAGTTCGAGAAATAGAGGGGAAAAATAAAAGCAGCATCATGGGGACAAAAGGAGGGACAAACCAGCTGTGGAAAGATGGGGCAGGATGGCAGAAACCTCTGGAACAAGAGAGAAAAGCAGCTGGGAATTCCTGCAGAGTGCAGAGAAGAGGACAGCTTGTCCTAACCTGCATCACCTTGCCAGCCTCAGCCTGTGTTATTCTGGAAAGGGCATCCCATGGTAGATAAGGACCAAAATCTGCCTAGAAAATACCCAGTCAGAAAAACAAGCATAGGAACCCTGGTTATTTAGGAGAACAGACTAGGAAGGGAGGAGAGGTGTGAGTTCTTACTAAGAAATAAACTGCTGATCCCATTTTAGGGCAAGGGAAGCACTTTTCCCATCTTTCCAGTTATTAATTATTATGGTCCCAGGTAAACAGGCAAGAATATCAAGTGGGAGCAGACATAGAAAGCTCTACACCCCCATTCCAGGGATAAACCTTGGGTTCAGCACCCCTCAGTCCAACATGAAGTAGGAACACATCTTTATCTGTGATAAAGAGATAAACACCCACTGCACATCAATACACGAAAATTGTGGCACCGAGCAAGTAGAAGCTGAACATGTTGTACATTCTCCTAGTTCAGAAGCATTTCTGACAGATTAAAGGGGAGGAAAAACAACCCCCAGGAACCTGCGGGGAACCCCCTCCTCTGACACCCACCCAACCTCCCCAGCAGCAGGAGCCTCTTGCAGCCACAGGCTGACACGGACCTACAGTTCAATCACTGCTCCAATTTCTACTAATAGCTCATTTTTCATCTTTTTTTTTCCCTTTTCTTGGTTTATTTTACTGACAGCAGGTGCAGAGAGTCACTTACACCTCACACCCACTAATTGTATATACACAAGTCTAATTTTAAAAGCTTATTTTTATCAAAGCAGTTAGAGACAAAAAAACCCCAGCGAGTCAGCTCCTTCAGGCAGGATGTGATACCACTTTAGCACACTCCTACCTTTTTCCACCAGCAGTCTTTTCCAGTTTTAAATGTTTACACCCCAAAACATCACTTTCCAAACAAAGTTCCTTAGAAAGTCAGCCTCATGATTTAAAATATATATATATTCTTTTTTTTTTTTTTTCCTGCTGCAGCTCCTTCTAAGTTGGCTTCTCAGGCATTTCATCTTTCAGACAAAACCATCCCAGCTTTCAATCTAACACGAAATTCATCTGCTCAAAATTTCTGCTTGACTTCACAAGCTTCCAACATAATTGCAAAATCTTAACGTGCACTAACAAACCTTAAACAGCTCAGGAAGATAAGCGCAGAAATTACCTCCTATAAGCACTGATGCACACATCTCAGGCCTTTTCAAACATCCCTTTGCTTTTTATACCTAGCCAGCTTCTCTAATACCTGTCCTTTCATTCAGTTTGACATCACAAATAGCAACCCTGAAGTTAAAACTGGACTTAGCAGTGATTACACCATAATCTGCCCTTCCTAAAACAGGTACAAACACCTGGCAACAGCCTGCTGCAGCAGTGAAGTGAGGGGTCTGTGGAGAATTCAAAATACTGTGAATAAAATGCTTTCTGATACAACTTCCCAAAACAACAATAGATTCAGTGAAAGGGGGGAAAAAAAAAAAGCTCACAATAAGAAATCAAATACAAGCTGAACAAGGAACACGTTCAAAGAAAAATATTAAAATCTGGCTTTGAGATCAAGAGTGAAACAGTGGGCTATGATTTAGAAATAAATCCAGAAGCAGTATTTGAGAAAAAAGGCAAAAGGGAAGTAGAGCAGGAGCCACTCCAAGCTGGCTTCAAAAGCAACAGCAGCAGAAAGCAGGGAGCATTAGAGACTTAAAACCATGGAATCCCAGAACTGTTTAGACTGGAAAAGCCCTCTTACATCACCAGGTGTGACCCCTAACCCAGCACTGCCAGGGCCACCACTAACTGCCGTCCCCACGTGCCACATCCACTTGTTTTTTTGAACACTTCCAGGGACAGCAATTGATTCCACCACTGCCCTGAAAAGCCTGTTTCAATGCTCGACAGGCATTTTGGTGAAAAACTTTTTCTTAATATTCAACCTAAACCTCCCGTGGGCACAACTTGAGGCCATTTCCTCTTGTAGCATCATTCGCTACTTGGGAGAAGTCACTTTTATTCCTGTTAAGAGCCTAAAGTTGTAACCGAAGTTATAAATCTGCTTTACAGTTTTCCCTGAGACACAACCTTCAGAGGAGCCTGTTATGAGAAGGACACAAATGCTACAGATATTCTTTCCCAAAAGTCTCTGGGTATTCAAGGTACAAGGTGTTAAAGAGAACACTTTAAAGACCCTCAGGACACACAACCCAAAAGGGAAGCCCTTTCTGGCTATCTGCTTCCTCCGCACCTCCTAAAGAGCAAATACTTGAGTTTTTCCTTTAATTAACAGAGTTCCTTATTTGTGTGACGCTTTCAACAGTCCCCAACCCGACAGCTGGAACAGAAAATTTTTCAAAGGACTCTCTAACCCACACAGGCAGTCCCGGGAGGGCAAGGAGAGGGAAGGGCTCCAGAGGGGAGAGGGCAGAATACATAAACACTCTCTTTTATGCTGAGCCTGAAAGGCTCCAAAAGCCCAAGAGAACCCGCTGCAGCAGCGCTTTAAAAGGATCAAAAAAGAGATAAGTGTTGTTTTATATCTGGTCAGCGTGAAACGCCAAATAAAAATAATCAGTCCGTACTATTATAGCAAAAAGGCAGACAAAGAATTGAAAAGAGGTAATTTTGAAACACATGTCCCAAGTCATCACTGTCTTCTGAACACGCGACAGCGTCTGCCTGTGAGTTTACAAGCCAAAAAAACCTTCATCTGCCCTAAAGTGCTGAGGGGGCTTGTGAAAACCACACCAAGGATTTGAAACCAACACAGAAAATTTCAGCTTCCTTGGGTTTTGCAGCCCAAGAACCACAAAATGCGACTTTAGGGTTAATGTGGCTTTTTTGAACTCATGTTGTGATTCTTGCAAAACCTCCCTGTGTAAGCTCTGTGTAAATTTTTGCATGTAAGATGGTGATTTCCTGGAATTCCAAAAACTCCTGAACAAAGAGGCATGAATGTTTCCAAAGAGAGCACCCAAGTACATCCTCACAGGACACATTTCTCTGCTCTTCATTTACATTTCAGCCAGCTGCTCACCAAGAACAGAGCACACAGATTAGTCTGGGACACATCCTCCTTTTAGTCATCAAAGATCAAATTTGGGTGTTTAGTAAATATGGCCTTCCTATGTATTTGAAAAATATTAACTAGATAAAAATAGCAAGTGGCTTCTCTAAAGAGATTGGCAGCCTCAGAAACCTAATTGTTCACAGCAGGCAGATCATGTGGAGAAGGGGACAGGAATCTCAGCGCTGCAGAGGGGAAATATTGTCCAGCTCTGCTGCAGCTCCCATGTTCTATTCAACCCAAACACAAACTGCGACCCCACCCCAATGTTAAATCTCTCAGCACAACCAGATGCAAGCAAAGAAGGATCCCAGAGTGGCTTAGGTTGGAAGGACCTTTAAAGCCCATCCCATTCCACCCCCTGCCATGGGCAGGGACCTCCCATTATCCCAGGATGCTCCAAGCCTGGCCTTGAACACTCCCAGGGATGGTGAGTCTTTTTTTAATCCCTTTGCTTTTTTTTTCCCAGGTGAACCAGGTCCACATTCTTGGATTCATCGTAGGATCAGACCTGAATGAAGACACCTGGAAGGTCATCCCAGTACATAGATTATGCTTGAACTTTCTGCATATATATTGTGTAAGGGTCTGTGACCAGGAGAAAATCTCTTAAGAGGATGTGAACAGAAGCAGCTGAAATTTTAAAGCACTCTTCCTCAATCCCCCTTGCATAATTACCCTTTGCTGAGGAAGCATCAGACAGAAATAGTTACTTCAGATAAACTGAAAAACATGGGCACCCATCCCTCAAGATGTAATTTCTACACAGAATCAGAATCCTTTCGGTTGGAAAAGGCTTGAAGGTCATCAATGCATGTTTTTGTTACAGGCTGACAGCTTGTTTTCATGCTGCTTTCATGACATGCATCAAAGGGAAGGCTGAGGGTGACACTTCATTTAGTATTTTAATATTAAACCTGACCATTCCTGCTGTTTTATGACCATTCCTGCCATTCAAGTGAGAAACTACTCACTGTGGTACTGAAAAAAGTTATGTGGTGAAGGCTGCAATAGTAAAAAAAAATTTTAGGTCAAATTTTTAGGAAAGAGAGTAAATGATCACAGCTTTCTGAAAAACACATTAAAGGCTTTATTCTGTACCTTTTACTGGGGCGAAATCTTATTTTTATTATAAGTTCCTCCACAAAGAGATGAAACCTCAACTGACTGCAACAGCTACTTGCTGCCCCTAGTTGGGATGGTGGATGGCTTTTATGCTTTTTAAAACACTAAAAGTAATTACTCCACGTGAAATGAATAAATAACTCTTACATATATCCCAAAGTACATAGAGAAAACCCCTCCTTTTTTGTCATCCCGGCTGAGACACCCTGGACCCCAATTTCTCTACTTTTTTTGTTTTATTAGACTCACTGGAAAACAAAGTACTGAAATAACCATGACAGGACTTAAAATATTCACAGACATGCCAGAGATGTGCAAAAGCCTTTAAGTCATGTTTCACACCTCTGTGGCTTTTTGGAAACAAACCCCAAACAAGTAACAGAATCCTCCAGACACTCACTGCTCCTCAATAAACTTCAGTTCACCTTGGTCTGCAAAGAATCCAGTCTCCAAATTCCACACACATCATACATTTCNGATGCCCGACAAATTTAGTTGTTAGGAAGCCATTCCAAGCCAGTAAACTCGGGTTCTTCTTAACTGATCAAGCAGCTGACACCTTAACATCCGATATACATCCTCTTCTTTATCCAATTTAACAACGTGGCACATTTACAGTTCCTCAGAAAAGGAAGAGGGGAGGATCCACATGGGTCTCCAACATGAAGGATTACACTTTCTTTTCCAGGGACTTGTTTGAAGGACCTAATAAAAGGGCTCAAGACCAGGTTCAGGTTGGACAGGACTTAGAGCGACCTGGGATAGTGGAAAGTGTCCCTGCTTGTGGCAGGGGATGGAACAGGATAAATTTTAAAGGCCCTTCTAACCCAAACCACTCTGTGGTTCTGTGATTCTCTGACAGAGAAGTAAAACACTACCAAATCACCACTACACATGTTTACTGAGGGAAATTTATATGGGTTGAGTTTCCTTTAATGCTGACTTGATTGGAAACCTTGACCTTATCCCTCATAAGGCAAATCAGAGCTCTTAATTATTCCAGTTTTCCTCCTGTTAATGAAATGCAACAGGGTCATTAGTGAGGCTTGTCAGCCACACTTATGTGCAGAGAAATGATTTGACACCGCTTTTGTCAGCTAATC